>JAGVSP010000626.1:0-108129 GCA_022494985.1 Micrasema minimum
TCCAATCTACTTAATAATTTATTACTTCGGTAGCTATTGACTAGTAATCATGTCGCCTTATATTTGAAATTGTTTTATATAAATTAAAATGTTATTTACGAAAAATTGTAAATCATGGGATTCCATTTCTTATTCCTATTCAAAAGTTCAAGTAACTTATTCCTTATTAAAACAAACTCGAAGACAGGTCTGTAAGGCGAAAAGAGTGTTAAAGTGTGGCATGAAATTATTTTTTGAAGTACCAACTAGAATTTTAAAACTTTAGAAAATCTTTCTTTGTCGACGAAACTTTTCAATTCGAATAAAAGTTAACGTGTAGCAGATTCCGGGACAGCTATTTAGAATGAAAAAGTTCTTGGCATAGAAAAAGATGTGAAGGGTGAACTCTAACGACAAAGTTTATCCACGAACTTCAAAGGTAATCTAGTCATTTGGTAAAAGCTAATAGGAACTTGAGAGTGATTTGTCACTTTTATTATCATATACTTGTTTCCACACTCTTGATGTCCTCAGAATTTTGTTTTATGCATTGTGTTGTGCACTTAATTGGTGCTATGTTATATATATTGCCTTGAAATATTAATCTCAATTTATTGTACCTATAACATTAAAAATATAAATAAATAAAGCTATCCTAAGCTCATAATCATAAATGGTGATAAAAAATATAACGAACACTTTTAACCGGACTGGTTTATTTTCCAATTTTATCGATGTTAACTAACTAACTAACCATCACGCCATTTCCCCGAAAAGGTTTAAAGAGGTAGGCAGAGAGGATAGACTGCACACCATCTGTGCTCTGGAACACACTTCCCTTGCTTCCTTCACATTCATACATCTTCTCATGCACGCACACGTCGATTATTCCGACTTTTCACATGACCACTTTCAAGTATTTGTTGAAGTTGTTAACTTCCCGAAGTTCGTTACAGTAAACAAATTTATTACATAAATTATTATGTATGTATTATACAAACTACCTAATGGAATAATTTAACAATAACTTAAAAGCCGCGGATTGACAGCAGCTTCTATTACTGATATACGAGTATGTAACTAATTAAAGGTTTGAAGAAACGACTGAGGCGAAAATCAAACACGTGATTTAGGGTAGACCGGGGCTGAACGGATCAAGGGGCTGAACGGACCATAGTTATATTTCTTGTTCCTCTTATTCGTTTTATATTTAATATGTAGTTTTTAATTTAGTTAACAGTAGTCCTCTTTTTATACGTATCTTAGTTAATCATAGAATTGAAATCACTTTACATGTACTTTGCCATAGGCATGCTCTCAGCAGCCGAGGATTTTAGCGAGAGTTCTCCGTAATTTCCATTTTATTGTAGTTGTATTTTGTTTATATAATCATCAAAGAATTAAGAAACTGCACTTTGTTACGTAAAAATGTACAGTGCCATCAGCAGCCACTAGGTTAGCGAGGTTCTCCGTAAGTGAGTAAGTTTAGTTGTGTAGGGTGTAGTACCTATATTATATTAAACATCAAGTACTCTAAATAGGAGGTTTTACGGAAAATTTGTGCGCCGACATTTGGCCGATTACGACATTCACTGCACAGTTCGCCGACAAGACATTGTACGACAGGCTAGTGCCCTTCGAGCATCAGCATTTAACGACAAGAGGCACTTCAACGATAAATCAATTCACCGTACTACCATTTGGGACGCCATATATAGTACAGTCGGCAATATTTTACTCTATAGATGTTGATTCTAAGCCGGAAATTGTGCGCCGACATCGTCTCAAGTGATTACATTTCAAAAGAAGACTAGTTCTGCCGACAAGACCATTTACACACGACAGGCTAATAACTTTACACAGCGATTTACCGACATACCAATAATAATGTCAGATACACTCCTCCACCGAAATTTTTCACCGCCTGAAAATACCGAGCCACTTGCCAAGTAATTCAATTCACCGAGATCAAATAATTATCCCTATAGCTCGGCATTATTTATTCTAGTTGCATTCTAAGCCTGGGAAAATTGTGGCAAACATCGTCTCAAGGGAGGTCCCAAAAGATTAAGACTAAATGCAGTGATAAGACATGAGTTTACCCCCATTTCCTTTGTCTGATTTGGGGTTTTATATTAGGGTCACAAATCATACTAATAACTCCCTTGTCAAGAAGCTACTGGGGGAAATTTCCCCCCCTTGGCTGAAATTAGCATTGTAAGATGGGTTTTAATGGACCAGACCACCCTGGAATATATACCATTTGGAAAAAATGATTAAATGAAAGAATTGTCTGAAATGGCATTTTAATAAGGGGATAAGAGAAAAAATATATATATAAATAATTCGGCGGTTGGTTTTATTTTTGAACGGTTAACAGTTTTAGGAACGAAGTGTCAACAAGGGTTGGAGATGGATTTGGGTTCCGTGTGATGAATGGAATCAAAGTGAGTGATCTGTGTCACTTCTGTACTGGGGGAACGTCACAATCTAGAGTAAATATATTCAGTGGCGGGAAAATTGACGACATTCTCACTTACTTGTGTAATAATATACCATTCTGGAAACATGGAAGCTGAATCTATTCCACGTCGTCTATTTTGGTATTTCAACTCATGAAAAGGATCCATTTTCTTTATTACATCAAGCTCATAATGATTGAGTAACTTAAATAGCTCAGAATGAACTAGAACAGATTATAGATACCACAGAGAATTACATCTGATAGAGTAAAAATTCAACACTTGTAGGTATTAATTAAATTGAAATGTAATACTCTCACAAATGGACTGAAAAGATTTGAACACAATATCATAAAAACGAAATCCGTTCTCGATTAAAAAAAAATTGTGCCTAATTGAGTTAATCTTTTGAAGGTTATTTTGGATGGAAGAAAATTAATTTTGAAAACAATACAAGTCTCTCCAGAAAACGTGCTCTCCTTATTTTCAAGTCTATTTTACGTTCCGCACAACCCTTGACGTAATGAAACAACTCCGTGTATATGTAATTATACAGGGTCTTAATAATACATTCTAATGTCTTACATTTCACGTTCAAGTATTTACTAACGCGAAAAGTGCTATCACCGCGAAACCTTCAAGAGAACACAAGAATTTTAAACGAGCAGCCGTTCTCACTTTTGACAGATTTTTAATGTTATTCGTAAATAAAGTCATTTTCGTAGAATAAAGACGATTCTGCATTTGGTCCGATTTGCAGGGGAGCTGTTGCATAAAACTAATCAAACCAATCAGTATGATTCTGTAGTATACAAGATTACAAACACTGTATATTTAATAATTGAATAAATTAATGTTTGTACGATACTTTCGTCAAAAAAAATAGTTAACATTGACATAATAAATACATTTGATTCCGATAGTCACTTTTATTACATGTATTTGCAAGGCAATATTTAAATCAATATTAAACCAAAAACGTTAGCCGCATTTTCTCACATTTCATACAATAAAACTCAGTAAAAAAAATATAGTGAGTATTTGTGGCGGTACCGCCATTCGTCGCACTCCGACAGGAGCCGAACAAAATTCGGTACGGGGCCGGTCACGTCTGAACGCACTTCGAGAAACTCTTGAACTACGGTTCCGACTGCACGCACTTCTTGCTCGGAGAATTTGCCGATTCATTCCATCCATTTTCACGATTTTTGATAACTCATATTTTCTTGTTAACTTTAAAGCATCTTGCATTCATAGTAGTTAAATTTATTATTGTGATTCATTATAGTGCTAAATGTACCTCTTATTTTTTCTGTGCACCTTACATCCTCTTTAGTGTAGAGATTTATCATTCGTGACCGAGAAAGTGAGAATCATTCTTACGAGGTGATCCTTGCGGAGCGTGAGACACGAGATATATTTGTATCAATTAGTGACGTACGCTGATGGGTGGTCGAACCGACACAGCCCACCAACGTACCAACCACTAAATACTATTATTTATATTTTAATACAAGCATAACTGACATATTATATGACATGTGAAGCAACAAGACGGATAGAGATGTCATCAAACGTCATCTCGTCAAACAAAGTTTTGTTAAGTTGAAATTAGTTTTACCATAACGACTAAACCGTTGGAATGTTTGGAGCTCCTCAGAACTGAAAATAAGCGGAAACTAGAATATTAGAGCGAGATTACTATGCAAAGTGCGTGGCCCATTTATCATTTTACAACTTACGAGACATTTATATTTTGATTAGAAATGAAAAAAGTCAAAACATAACGAATTTTCCATAAGTACATTTTTTTATGAGATGCCCACTATTTGCACCTAAATTATAAGCGTACTTATGTACGTTTAGTGTAAGACCCCTATTTTCTAAATATTTATTGATATTTGATATAAATTATGTACAATTCTAAAAAATCAATAGACGCAGGTACGTACTTTGATAAATTAAATTATTTGATTTTAACGTATTATAGATTTCTAAATATATTAATTTTAAAATAATAGTTTTAAACCAGTCGATCTGTTTTGAAATCCAATCATATATTGACGAAACCGAAGACGTTTTTCTGTAATATTTCATACAATGGGTGTCGAAACCAAAATTAATACACAAAAAAAGCGGCAGTTTAATTTGAGCAGTGAAAGCCTTTCACAGCCCAGGACAGGACTCGGGCAGGACTCTAGTTCCCGGACGAAATAGGGGGAGCAATTAGGAATTTACTATTCAGGATATTGAGATATAGCGGAGTAGGCCGCGGATTACTATTTTCCTTCAAATTAACTTAACCCTTTAATGCATGAATATATACGTTTTAAGAAAATAAATCGGTATTCCTAAAAATGGGTTAAACAGAGTTTGTATGTTTTCAGTTAACGTCCACGTGACCTTGTTCCTTGGACATTTCCCAGTCGATAGATATTTTAATTTGTAAAATCTACAGCATAATAGGGCATAGTAGAGTTCGACTGGGGACTAGGGGACTGTCCATAGGCGAGCCATGCGGAGTCAGTCAGCATTGCTATTCTTTGTCACGAGTATTGGATTAGAGAAAGTTTTTTTATTTTTCAACTTTTTCAGCAGAACAGAAAAACGCTCTTTATCGCTGTGGAAAAAAACGTAGGTAGTAATACTTCTACTTTCCCTTATCCGCACCCAATGGTGCATAGGGCACTGCATTGGTACACCAAGTACAGTGTATCTTGATCATTTTATTACATGAAGGTAGGATGATTCGAAGGTAGGTAGTAGGATTCAAAGCACAAGCTGTAAACAAAATATTAGGTTCCGATATTTAGTGACATTTTCACTTTCATTTAAACATTTTTATTTTTCATTTTCACCCATTATAACATACTCACAGAATCTCACACACCCTCTCACACACCCCTCATACACTCATACACAATTTACTTACACCATTATTTTTAATCTGCATACTTGTGGATATCTATTATTGGTTGTATTATCTTGCTGTTTTGTTTATATATTTATTATTTGTATAACTGTTGATATCCTGAATAAATAAAATAAAATGAAATAAAATGATCAGTCTTACGCTTCAGTACCAGTCCAAGGTATCACCCATGAAATATTAATATGAAAATCACATGTAGATTATTATTTCATGTTGACCCCATCGGGAATCGAACCCGCGACCTCATGCATGGCAGCCAAACGCGCTACCGCCATGCCACGAGGCGGACCGGCGAGGTAGTAATAAAAAGTATATTTTCTGTACGCAACCACTTCCGCCCGGGAATCAAACACAGAACCTTAGTGGTGGAAAGTCAGAGTCTTAAGCTTGCACTATGGAGGACACTTGTTGTATGCAGTGAAGGGTTAAATCCCCGTTCGGCCCTGTTATCAGCGCCATCCAGCCGGGGGCGGGGGCGGGGGCCGCGGCCGTCCGGACCTACCCACCCCCATAAACTGTAAAACCTTTATCCACTCGGAATAAACACACAGAATTTGCTTCAGGGCGATGCCAACGCGAGCAAAAATACTTTTACCTTTGAAAAAAAAAGTTGTATCTTCTTGTAAACGCGAGCAAACAGTAAAATAAATATCGCTTACGCGCTTGAAACTTTCGGCAGTATTTTTCAAAAATAAATATTTGAGGTGTAAAGCGTATTAAATATCAGGATCTGTTTTATACGGACGTGAACATATTTAGGGGGTAAATAGTAATTCAAAAGATAACCCTAACCTATGTACACAATAATTTATGATAAGCGTTTTTTTTTATTTGAAAACGATAAACCTAAATTAACCACAGATTATAATACGAGAATTCGCGTTTGACTTAAATAAAAAAAGTTTAAAAACGTAATAATTTTAGAATTTTTTTTTAAATACAACAATACTACAAAAGATTATTTGCTATTTTTTAATATTAACAACCAATAATTATTCAACTAGATTAAAAAAATAAATAAAATAGTTTTATGCACATACATAATTAATATTATTTATATTAAAGTATAATATTATTCAGCTCTAAACTTGAATCAATTCTGAAAATAAGCCTTGTGGCGAAACAATACGGTGGCATAACCGGAAGTAAATTAACGCAGGTAGGTCCTGCCAGTGAATATTTAACGTAACCAGAGGCTGACTTCCTGTCCGCCATGTTATTAGGTCGGCCATGACAGAATAAGGCTGAATGAAACAAATTTTTGGAAAAAAGATACTGAGCATGATTATGCTTGATTTTCTAAATTAAGAAACATTTGCGGCTCTATCTAAATTAGAAAATTTAAATTGAAATAAAATGTAGTTGTCGAATAAAAATTCAGACACACGGATAAGGAAAGTATTGATAAATTAAAAGAATAGGTACTTAAATAGGTAGATACATTTATGTTGGATTATTTGTAAGTCTGTCTGGAATTCCAATATATACTCGGTCAAAACAAAATGCCGACTCTTTTATCCCTGCATTGTGCCGGTGCTCCTTTATGGATGCGAATCCTGGCACCTCACAAAAGCTGAGAAGGATTCTAGGCATTAGGTGGTTTGACTTCATAACCAACGCTGAAGTTCGAGAACTGGCTGGTGACAGGGTCTCCTGGAGGGATCTAGTGATGTCCACATGCTCCACATAGGAGCGAAAGGAGATGAAGAGTTTGTAAGTACCATATCTATACAAGAAGCAATGGTTTTATTTTATAGATTCGTAATGGTTAAGGAAGTTAGTGGTGCTGCAACTATTTTTCCGATAGGAAAGTTGGAATTTTCCATTTCATAGCACAAAAGTATGATTACTCCTTTTATATTTTGACAATACAAAATTTTTTCAAGAGATTTAACCACTGATTTTCTATTTGGTATTTTTCACTGGTAATAAAATATTCACAGTAGTACGAGATATTAACTTTCTGTTATTTTTATACTTATTTACACGAATAATATTATGTTATAATATTTACGTCGGCGGTTTTATAATTTACCAATATTGTTTTTTTTAAAGTACCTCCTTTTGTATGCTTTTATTTAATTAACCTTATTTTTTTCCCAATGTATTATGTAAAAGCAAAAGTTGATAATGATAAATAAGTTAATAAATATAAAATAACTAATCGGTTTGTAAATAAAAAAGGCAAAATAAATTTCTACGTGTCTGCTTTAAAATTATCTTAGTACCTACTAAGTTAGTGCCTATTGTGTTTGTAATTTATTCAACATCAGTTTTATTCAATCACTCAATGTTTTGTTATTAATTCACAATGATTAACCATTTAATTTACAATAAAGCTTACCAAATGTATATTATTTAATAATAATAAAGATCAAACTACAATTTCGTTTATATTTCAATCAGAATGGTTGAATGTTTCAAGTCAACTGAGTACCGTAGTTGATTACATAATTTTGAAACAGGGTGAGTATTAATTATTTTGATCAATAAGGTTATATTATTAGTGTACCGGGGGTTATGAAAGGTTTTGGCTGTGGTTTATTATGTAGAAACGGAATTAGAAATATTTCCAAACCACACAGACAAACGGAATCAGATCAATGAGTTGATCTGTGATTAACTTCAGTGTATGTATTGGTTCTATATGGTAAAATGGCGATTATTATATCCGTGTTGTATATATGTAAGTAAATTTGAATGGAATGTTTGGAAAACATTAATTAATCGCAATTTCGAATAGGATAACGTTAGTGAAATACTTGTAGTGAAATACGTTAGTGAATTATTGTAATAACAATAAAGTTTAAATTAATTACAACATTTTGAGTGTGTTCAAATACTTGCACACAAATCTGAATTTACGGGAGTAGGTATATATTTTTATATCTCGACATAGATGTAGTGGATTTTTTTTTCAAATTCGGGAATATGGATGTTCAAGCGTTTACGGGGCTTATGACCTATAATTGGCTGGGTAAAGTGGCTACTTGACGTATTACTACATTAACGTTATGTGGAATTATGATGGTAAAAAAAATGGTTTTACAATTTAAAAAAAGGGTAAGCACGTACAATTTTTTATAATCCTTAACAACCAAGTAATAAATAAGTATTACAATAAATTAATGTGCACCCCTACAAATCGATAAATCGTAAAACATAATATTAATGAATGGTAAAGGTTAAACATTGGTACAAACATTTTGTAAGCGATCCAATGAATTTTTATTGCATAAAAGTAAAACACGACTTGAATATTTATCGAATGCGCAATGGACTGAATATAAAGAGATGTAAATTCGGTATTTATGTCTTTAAGAAGCTCTTGCAATTAAATTGGCAGACATTCAGTGTAAAAAATGAAACAGTTTGAGAAAATTGAATTAACGTAAACGATAAATTAGACTTTCACTATGTCTAGGCTAAAGTCTAGAGGACATCCAATTATTTTTCAAGACTTGAAAAAGTCTACTTAATAAAGTTTTTCTTTCCTATAAACTTCAAGTGAAGATGGTTGAGTTTTTTTAACAAGTACTAGCTGGCCCGGCAGACGTTGATCAGCGCTTTTTGGTTGGTGACACGATGAGTTTGATTAGGTTCCTGTATAAGGCTGACTGGAAATCAATCCATTTTTAATTTTCTATAAAATACACCGCGTAAATACAAACTGTTATCCGATATAAATGATTACGCCAAATTAAAAACATTCATAAAAAAACAAAATAAAGAATCGCATTTTAATAATAATTTGTGTAATTTTGATTAATCTGCGGTACTTATGAAAGCTTTTGTGAGAAAAAATTATTTTCAAGCTCAGATTCAAAAGTCATATCACATATTCGATTCCAAATTTGATGTAGATTCATCTGTTTTCGGGTTGTACCACGGGTTTTGTTGTTATGTATATACTATATATGTATATATGTTTCTAAATATTTTATTTCATACTTTAATGAACATTATGATAACAAAAAAAAACTTATACATATTATGAAACTTATGACAATCGTATAAAACTGACGCTATACCTCACCAATTAAAAATACAAGCTCTTATGCTTGGCGAGGGAGGGTTATTAAATACACAGTGTATTTAAAAGGAATAAAACCACATTTTGTTAAGTGCATTTCAAGGCATTTATTTTTTAAGCATGTGAATTTTTCCCTGAAGAATAATTAGTGAAACGAAATGTTCACTCATGTGATAGAGATACGATTAACAATGGAATGCTGCTCTAGTCTGTTCAACTTACTCTTCGCAACATGTAACATTAGTTGAACATAGTTTGGAACTGTTGCTTAATTAGTGGTCCACGGTCGCTGTTAGAGAGCGATGATAACTCTAACTATCCACCTATATATGTAGAAGTAGACAGGTAGATTGTAGTGCCTGTAGCAGACTGAAGTGTTAGTTAGTTTGTATCACCAACATGCACAAAATTCACTTTGTAAACGTCGGCAGCCATTTTGATTTTGGTTTGAGGTTAAAGCTTAAATTTACCCCGCAAATATGACGCTCTCAATAATTTGTGATTGGTATTCTAGTTGAACAGAAGTGGTTGAGAATATATGCGTGAACTGTGCATGTTTAACATAACTGTTAAACATGCACAGAAATAAAGTGAAATGGGTATTCCGTGAAAAACATAAGTAATAATACTATTAAATAAAAAGAATTACGTATGTAGAATGTAGATTCATTATTAATCTTGAACATAATATTAAAGCTTATAATGTCACAATATAAATTTACTTTTAATTTGATTAAAAAAAAAACATAAAATAATATGATTTTTCTAAAGATCGTTTGAACAAGATGAAAGAGAGTTTTCCACGGGGAATTTTGCCTGTTTCTTATTTCTTGCTTTGGGTCTTTTTTATTTAGGTACCGGAGAAATATTTAGAAAACTAACTCTTTGAAAACGAATGGCAAAAGTAATCGCTTTACCTAAATGGAATCAGCGATGCACCAGGAAATAATGTGCAGCTTAAGGAAAAATAATGATCGAAAGGAAATTGACTTCAGCAGGAAGGGGAATAAAAAATGCTTCCCGATAGCAATAATACGATTTCCATATTTTTTACAGCTTAGTATTTTTCTTTACAAAAAATATGTCTTATATAACTTTAAACCATGTAGATAAAAATTATAAGAATTACAGAATTTCTATGTACAATTACTTAAAACAGAAAAAATACTAGCGGATTTTCTTTACATGAGCTCATAGAGTTTATGGAATGACATTATTTATCCCTAGAAAAAGCTAATCATTTTGCATATTTCTAGATTGAAAACAATTATTTTAATTCCTATTATGCTTTTATATTTGGGAGAATATTGTGATTTGTTTTTATTTTACTATCTTTATTAAGAAAAATCAGGCAAAAAGTTCGTTATTTTATAATTTCTATAACTTTTTAATTTTAAAAGAGGAATATAATATACGGTATACTGGGTACGCAAAAAATATTTATAAGAATTCATTAGCCTTTCGTAGTTACACATCACATATATCAGGACGTTTTCGTTGTTTCAAAATTGTATAAATAATTTGTTACTCGACTACCACAAACGTAA
Source organism: Micrasema minimum (assembly GCA_022494985.1). Taxonomy (NCBI): domain Eukaryota; kingdom Metazoa; phylum Arthropoda; class Insecta; order Trichoptera; family Brachycentridae; genus Micrasema; species Micrasema minimum. The sequence continues at coordinate 10,954 of JAGVSP010000626.1, forward strand.
CGAGTTTTAATTAATTATAATTTTAATGACAAGAAAACATGGCACCGAGTTAACTACGTCACCCGTTCTCATACATCCTACATGATGGTTTATACTAAACAATGCCACCCTGTTACAAAGGATCTACCGGCAGAATTCATACGGTTTTTTAAATTGCGATTTGATAAAAATCCGCTTTGCGCGGGAAAATAATTGCACTCGCGGACACAAAAGGCTTTTGCGGCACAACTGAATGGGGGCGGAAGATAGGGGGTCGTATAATCATGTATGGGAATAATATATTCAAAGTAAGTGCGCCCTTTTTGGGCTATTGGCGGGGAAACAGGTCGCAGGCTATCTCCAAATATACAATTCCATTATTGTCAATCTGATTCACATGTTTTCGGCGTGTTATTTTTGATGTTTTGTTTTTTCATTTTTAGCTTTGGCAATTGTACGCACTCTAGCTTTTATTTAGCAATGGTTGGGTTTCAAACATATCAACTTACTTCTTTTACCTGGAAAAAATATTTAGATAAAACTGCAATGGCGTTTGTAGTACCTGTTTATAGGGTTTGTAGTACCTACGTAACCAAAATTTTAAGTTTTTAGTTCTAGTTTATTTAAAAAACTGGGACACTGAATTAGTACTACAAAATGCACTGTATCTTAATAATCTTCAAAAGGAAACCAGACTTATTATGCTTTTGTGTCCAAAATCGTAAATACTATTTTCAACGAAGTCCAAGCGGAGGCTTCCTATTTTCAAGCACAAAGAAAATAGAAATCAAGTCGTGGGGGAGTGAGGATTCGAACTGAACCCCTGGACTCAAAGACCGCGACGCTACCACTGGACCATCACCCGTTCATTAGGGAGAATGAATGTTATGCTGTTCCTTCTTTTACGATAATTCTACTTATAACTTTTATTTTTCAAAACTGTTGGTAAACAGATTTTTCTTTCAAAAAGGTTTAGCGTCGGGTTTCAAATAGAGTATGAAATATTCAAAGCGATACATTTGTTAGTTTACATAAATATACCAGATTCGTATGCCAGAATAAATCTATATTGGAAGAATACTCTAGTCTCTAGTTTAGGCAGAGGTGAAGTGCAGTAACTCAAGAAAATATGTATAGGGAATTAAAAATATCCACCGGTTTACAATAAAGCCTTCTTTGTATGCATTTAAAAATATTTTTGTACTATTTTTTTTACTGCACTTGGTGTACCAATGCAATGCCCTATGCATCGTTGGGTGCGGATAAGGGAAAGTAGTTTTAGTACAGTAATTTTGATTACATAGAAAATCTGTAATATCTACTTGTAAAATCGTTCTTCCCATTATCTGCTCCCGGTGCGTGTGGAGCATATGGATTCCAAAAACCGCCTCCAAATTAAGCGATCGGCCGCCAGTTTCAGTAAAATAATGTGCAGTTCTTGACGGTTTTCTTTGTTTCAAATTGAAAATACAAGAAAGAAAAGGCATTCATTTAATGACAATTTTGATTAATGTTGCAACTCGCGATGATAAAAAGCACGACTCCTATTTTTATATAAAATATATTATACATAAAAACAGTTTAGAAAGTTTAAGAATAAGTTAGTTAGGCTGAGCAAAGAATCCATTTAAAAAAATGCAGTTACGACATTTTACTCCTCGCAAACAGACTTAAGTATGGTAATCGTGGTGTCTCGCCACCCACGTCTCTGTAAACATTTCAATATGCGACTCTCGGAATGCCGCCTTCGCCCGGGCTGAGGGCTGGTTGTAGGGGCTGGGGGCTTGATTAGGGGCTGGGGGTTGGGGGACACCTACGATCAAGGGGAGACCGCGTGAGTAGTATAATATAATAATATGTAGTGATGCCACACACACGTCGGAATATTCATAGTAGATATAGCGATACACGGGTCCTTTGTGTAGGATGTTTAATGCTATATGTCATCATCATCATCATCATACCATATCCGCTCCTTATGTGAAGCATATGGATTCCACAAACTACTTGCCAAGCCAAGCGATCTGCCGCCAGTTTCTGCACATCCTCCCAGGTCAGGTCAGGTTTTGAGTTTTAAGAATAGGTGTCTTAGAAGAATATTAGGTGTGCGGTGGTTTGACTTTGTAGGGAACACATAAGTGAGGCAACGGACGCAGAAACCCTTGGTATCTACTGTCATCCGGCGTAGGCGTTTCGGCTGGTTAGGTCATATACTACGTATGCCTACCGAGAGCCTTAACCATGCTTGCCTATTTACAAGGCATCAGGTTCTCGGCGTACATGTGCCTACTATATGAATATTTCATATATTATATGAATACTTAATATATCATAAGAAAACTTTATATATTCATATACCTATGAATACGTAAGTATATGAAGGAGGAATTAGTTTAATCATAATATACCCCCATTGGAATATATTCTTGAATATTTTTTAAGGAATCTTTGTATTTCAATTCAACCCAAAATGACGTTTGTACTTTCAAAGTAATAAAAAATATGAAAACAGTTTTCTAGATTAGAATATCGGTTCTGTAGAATTACAAGTGTAGAATTCCATGTGTTGCTGGAGCCTGAACACATATTACCATGTACGTTGTTACATACTTTACATGTATATCACTCTAAATAAAGATTTCCAGAAAGCTCTGATTTTCCCGCTGGAATTCGAGCTTATTCCGTGTGAAATTTCCATTCAATTCAAATTGAAACATGAACTAGCTGAAATGTTATGTGAACAAAATGTATTACATTACCAAACACAAATATTATGGTCAGTTTTGAAATATTATTCACAGGGAAAATGGATGCACGTGTACTTATTTATGATCTGTAAAAAAATGTGCGTCTCAGCTACGACGTACGACTGGAGTTTACTCTTTAAGTGCGATTATCATTGCGAATATACAACAGGCAAAAGGGGGAAAAAATAGCATCCGCCATTTTGAATTAAAGAATATTCATTAAATATAAAATTATGACCCCTATTTCTCCGGAAAACGATACCCATGTTCATATTAACAAAAAAAAATTCATCCGCCATCTTGGATATCAAATTAAACGTAAATTAAATTCTAAATCACAAAAGTTAATAAAATAGTAAAATTTTCATGTTTAAATTGAATCAATTCTAAAGCGTATTCCTGGTTTTGAGCAGTCCCATGCGTTAACTTCATCCCTAAGTAAATTCGCTTACAACTTGTTTCTATGGTACATATTGTGACGCTTTTTTGCTAACGATGTTACGATGTAAACGTTCGATTTCACTACTCATCAAATTTGCGTACCGAGAGCTTTAAATGAAATCGATTCTATCAAGGAGTAAACTCTAAAACAAAGTTTATTTAAAAAATTTAATTAATAGAAATACAAAGAGATTTATTTATTATACTGGTTTTTAAAAAAAATTAGGTATGCAACCATGTTTTGTGTTGGAATTTTTAGAACGATCAACGATCCCGATGTCGATGGTAACATGTTACCTTGGACAGGCGCTGATTAAGACTGTCTTAATGTATCTGTGGTAGAGTAGATCTCTACATTATTTCTTGGGGATCCTGTCAATGCGTTGACATTGACAGGAGGACGTCACAGGAGGCGGGGCTAATCGAGCGGGGTGCCGGAATTAGCTACTACAGACTACAGAGATAGGACAAGGTCCACTGAATAAGACCAGTTGCTCGATCACAGATCACTATCGACGCGATAATAAGCGACGTGATAACGATTTCTTACCATGGATGTTTAACGTTTTCGCGATCACAATGGAACACGCGTTAAAAAAGTTTTCGATCGGGATTATTAAACGAGCGCATCAAGTCGCGAGCCATTTCCCGAGATATATCTTCTTCGCACATATCTTCTTTCAATCTTTCTCGAGTGCCGTATTGCATTTAGCCGGCGTTCGGCAAGCCAAATATTGAGAAAAGCAGTCGACATAATAAACAATCCGACACGCGCGTTGACGTTTGGCCGCGATATTTATTATCATCTACGCGCAACGAGCGGTGCTCGGCAACGCTCGGCAATGCTCGGCTACGGCGAACGTGGTATGAACGTATGTTCATTGTGATCGGTCAAATGGTTAGCGTTAGCACGTGGTTAGCACGTTTTTTAACTACGTCGATAGTTATCTGTGATTGAGCTCCTGTACAAGACAGTAACCGGTGTTTTCAACACTAACCACAGTAACAAATTTATTAAGATTCACTGCACTGGATGTACCAATTGAGTGCCCTATGCAAAATTAGACTTGGCTGGGAAAGTAGTAGTATGCGAACAAGCAAGGTTAAAGTAAAAATATATTTCGCATTCAATACCAATAAAATTTTAGAAAAACCTGATGTATACTAACGGTTACTTCACCCAAAATGAGTTATTAACTTTATCATCATTTTTTTGTGGAAAAAACATAATACAGGGTGTAACAAAACTCGATGTACAAGCGGAAAACCAGTGAATCTTCAGTGAATTTGGAGTCGATTTTGTAGAATTTTTTTTTTTATTTGACTTAGTTTTCGAGAAAATTGAGGATTTTTTTGTTTTTTTTTTTGCAAATTGTTTTCAAATATCATGTATTTAGTCAAATTAATACTATCCATAAAGAAAAAAATATATAAAACCCGTTTTTATAAAAATTTGAGCAATTTTACTTAATCTGCCATACTTATGAAAACTTTTGTGTGAAAAATTTTTTTTTTCCTTACAGATTATAAAGTCATATTACATAATCGTCTCCAAATACGATGTAGATTCACCAGTTTTCGGGTTGTACATCGAGTTTTGTTACACCCTGTATACAGTTAATTTTCATAAATTAAAAATATTGCAAGAATTAAAAATTCAATCCTGTGCGGTAGATACGTCCCCAACTAATAAAAAAAACACCACGAAGCGAGTAAATAATTAAACCTAGAACTCTGTATAACTTCTCGAATCTGCAGAATATTCAAATTAAACAATAAATTGGTAAATGTACTTGTAATAAAATTGATTCAAATCCCTCGAATTCGGTTAAATGCGGAGTCGATCCTTATTGGCTGTCAGAGTAACATAAATAACTAAGGTACTGGTTTTCAGAACTGTTTACTATGGAGTAATTGTGTACAAGGTTTTGCTTTCAGTTTGGTGATTAAAAATTTACAGTAAGTCAAAGGGCTGAAGGTTTCCCATTATTTCCGTACTTTGCGTGGAATAACACACCAGACAGATCTCAAAACCTTTCTAAACCTCAAACTCGTACCGGTAACTAGATTGGACACCACTAATTGACGTAGGTACATTAAATTCTACTAAAAATTACGGAAAACCCTTGCACATAGCATTGCCTGGCAAGCCTTTGCCTATCATTAGAAAGAGTTGGTTCAATAAATTATTTAGGAATCTTCATTGATCAAAATTGTAGTCTAGTGGTAGATTCGAAGATTCCGGACTAGAATCTCTAGGTTCGAATCCCACTTCAGTACAACTTGTTTCCTGCTTTCTGGCACAGTTATTTCCGACTATTTGAAAGCAGCTCTAAAATTGAAATATTTGAGTATATTATAATAAACTCAAATGTTTCTTTTATGTAAAAAAAAAAAAAAAATAAGTTGGAATATGCAAATTGAAAATATTAAAAATAAACTTTAAAAAACTTATCTATTTCTTTAAAACAATACGAAAATATAAAAAATATTATGCCGGATGTCAATCAATTTTGAAATATAGTATAATTGGATGGGGGTGCGCAAACGACTTTACTCATGCGAGTTAGTATAAGTTCAAAAAAACTATAATAATTTTTTTTTTAAAGGCTCCGATGAAAACCAGCTCGGATGAGATATTAAAAAGAACACACGTTATGTCCACCAAACAGATCTTTGCAAAGGTGATATTAATATATGCACATAAAAAACACTCTACAGAACCAAATAATATAACTCAAATCGGACACAAACTAGGAACACAACTATGATGCTTCAAAAACCACAAAAAATACACACTACTTTTGGTCAAAGAAGCCTTATCTATTATTCTAGTAAAATGTACAACCTACTTCCATTATCCATCAGAACACTCGAAAAACACTCTCCCTATAAACTAGCCATCAAAAAATGGATAATGGAGGTGGATCGTACACAAATGGAGGAATGAATCAGGCCAAGTACATAGTCAGGGGGTTTTATGACTTTAATTTAGATAGTATACCTTATGTGTTATTCGTATAATTAAAAACATAAATTATTGTCGAGTTTGTTTAGCTTTACTGAAAATTTAATTATTTTATATTATTCATGTTGAATTATTGAAATAAATATTTAATATTTCCCCCGGCACGAGATATCTCAGTGAGGGAACATTATTATTATATTTATTTAAAAAAAACCCACAGTGTACAAGTTAATATAAATAAAAAGATTTTCATTTACCTTTTCATGATAAAAATAACATCTAATAAGGTAAAATAATCGAGAAACTTATTCTAACCAACTGATATAATACCTGATTTATTTTAAACTTTGAGATGGTGGCCGCAAGATTTTAAGGGTCACAATATTATATTTATCTTTTACAAAAAATATGCATAAAACACTCATGTACATATATATAATCAAAGATCATATAATAATAATCTACCACTAAATACTATTTGGGTGTTTCATTTTTGAAACGATGTCAAATATTTTTACCTTGTGTATTATAGTCGGTAATATTTAAAATACCAAACAAAACGTAAACACCCCTCTTGTTTGTATCGTAAATTCATAAATGTAAATTGGGAACGTTTTTAGATTGTGAGAATTTTATAAAAGCAATGCATACCATGAATAAATGTTTTAAAATCCAGCCAGTTTCTATTACAGATTTTATACCATAATTTGCAAATAATTCTTTGTAATGAACCAATTCTCTGTGATGGGTATGGTTCACTGTAGTACTGCAATATGTTCTATAAACAAATAAACATATGTAGTGCAGTCAGTGTAATCAGGCTCTAGTTGGTATTTAGTTCTGCCTGTGGCATATTACACATAGTAATCCTAATGAATAGTTGATACATGTTCACAGCTCAAAGGGGAAACTGAATCATAAAAACAATCGACTAATGGAAATGCTTGTCACTTGCTGATTGATTTTGTCAGTACGTTCAAAAACACGGATTAATTTTGTGTGTTGTAAAAATATTCCACGAAACGCAGGCACACTGAATATGTAGCTTCAGGGAAACATGAAAAGGAAAAATTATAATTTGATTACTGTGTACATATTTCCCTCCCCTTCTGAACATAATAACTGTGGATTTGACGGAGCGTGGTATTGACGCACTTCCTCGTCTGCGTTTTTATTCGTTTGCTGGTTTTTTTAATGTTAAAGGGAAAATAATTTTTAATATGACAACGTAGAAGGGATTTCCGGCAGGTAAAACAAAAGTATTGTTCGAAAGTTTTCAGAAATATGTAATAATGAAAATAAAAACACGGATATTGCTGACTCCAGGTTAAAACTCCAAAATACAAATCTTAATTTATCTGTTTCTACTTATTATCTACTTTTAGCTCTTTTAACACACATATACATGGTGTAACAAAACTTGTAGTACATACAACCCGAAAGAGGTAAATCTACATCATATTTGGAATCGAATGTGTAATATGACTTTTTGATCAGAGCTTTAACAAAAAAAATATTTTCTTCTCATAAAAGCTTTCATAAGTATGGCAGATTAAGTAAAATTGCAAAAATCTTTATTAAAGTGCGGTTTTTTTATTTCGTTTCGGCCATGGAATTAATTTGACCAAATAAATGATATTTAATAACAGTTTGCAAAAAATTATCGAATTAAAAAAAACAATCTAATTTAACAAAAATTCTATAAAATTGTCTCCAAATATGACGTAGATTCACTGGTTAAACCTTAAATAGTTATTTTTACTAGTTTAAAGTTACGAAATGAACCATTTTGATTCATCGCCATTTTTTTACAAAAATGCTCAATACCAAGAAGAATAAAATTGATCTTACTAGTTAGTCATCTGACGTCAATACAACCAATAAAAGCGGTGTTTAAGTTTTGTTTGATGTTTGAAGTTTTACCGACTTTCAGAATACACAGGCGAAAAATATGACATAATTTAACAAATGAAATACCTTAGTTTATTGCTTAATCTTTTTAGTACCTAGATATTCCCATTGAGAAAAAATATAGGTACCAAGTATTTTCCACCACAAGATGCACGTACTTTTTGTACACGTTTACGTTTGGTGTAGTATTTCAGTATGTTAAGGATCCTCAATGGAGGCTAGTTGCACAATAGGACATAATTGTATAGAGATCGAGTTCACGCTAGTGAATTCACTTGTCGAAGGTTGTAAAGCTAACAATGGGATTAGAACATCCAAGGCGGCCCCTGTTAGGGCTTAGTGTATTTCAGGTCGCATCTATCGATAAGGTTACGTGTATCAATAAAGGATTAGTTATAATATAATATTATAATTGGAAAACCTCGTGTATGTAAAAACATAATTTAAAAGTTTTATATTGAATCGGTTATAACAAAATACCGCCTTTTTAACACTTGCATCACACCTGTTCTCTATGGCTGCGACTTAACAAGGGTCCAAAATAGCAGACTTCTGAGTTTTGAGAATAGGTGTCTCAGAACAATATTAGGTGTGCGGCGGTTTGACTTTGAAAGGAACACAGAGATGAATCAACGGACGCAGCAACCCTTGGTATCAACTGACATCCGGCGTTTCGGCTAGCTAGGCCCTGCCTACTGCCCCCTGAGAGCCTTAACCATGCTAGTCTTTTTTATAAGGCGTCAGGTTCTCGGCGGCGGCGGCGTCCTGGACGTCCACTGTTGACTTTCCGCCGGCAAGTTGCTTCAGAGCTGCGGGACATGGACCTGATTTAGTAGGATGCTCAGGAACTGGCGGCCGATCACTTGGCTTGGAGGCAGTTCGTAGAATCCATATGCTCCTCAAAGGGAGCGTATATGGAATGATGATAATTTCATATAAATTATAAGTGCAGTGAAATTTTATCTTTTAAATATTGATGAAAATCGCGGTTTAGCTTGTTGAAAAAATCGGTAGAGTTGGGCTGGACTGAAAAAAGACTCGATAGCCTTTAAAATAGTCATGGGAAAAGGTGGGGTTTTCATTGTAGAGCAGTGAAATCATATAAAATAGAGAATTTTATGTACCTACCTATTCGAAATACAATACTCAACAAATTATGGTTTTAATATAAAAGGTTGTATTTCACTTATTTCATATTATTTAATATTACTTAAACTTAATTTTCCTTATATAATATTATAATATTAACAAGTGTTATTGTAGAAGAAACGCGCCGAAAAACAAGTGAAAACTTTTTTGGCACGATCTAGATTTAAGTTCATTATGATACACTTAAAATTATTATAATTATTTTTTTTTAGTAAAAAAAAAAATTAAAAAAATATCCTGATTTGCTAGATATACCAACCTACATCCGTACTAAGACGTAGCCGGGAAATTAGAAATATTTCAAAAGTTTTACCTGTATTGCTACAGTTTGTTTAGAATTTATTTATCTAATAATATTAGTGTACCTAATTACGCTTAAAGGCAAATACGGGTTATTATATAAAGACAGGTTAGCAAAAAAAAATTTTCGAATTTAAAATTACTACAATTTTTGACAACTTGCATTCAAAATGCAATTAATTAATGTTAACAAACGTAATTTACATATCTTTACTTTAGTAAAATATACACTTGGACAGTGTAAATACCAAGTAAACGTAAATGTGTTTGAGTTAATATCTACAAACCCAATATAGAATGCATGTTTGAAGTATGTTTGAAATACCAATACTAAATATAGAATGTAATCCATACTACGATAACTTGATGAAGAGGACTTACTTCCATTAATCAACATGCAATATACCTGAAAGCCGTAAGCTTAATTATTTTACCTGGTACTGATTCTATTGATGAAGATGGTAATCCTTGTAGGTACATGTGATGTAAACCAATATTGTGTTACGGGGCTTATATGCACAAAGCTAGTGGAATATTAAACTGGACAGAGAATGGAAAAGCTCGTCAAAAGCTCCGGGAAATCTAAAATAAGTTGAGATTATATCAGTCTGTTTTGGTAAATATAATTTTATATTGCCTAAGAGCACTCAGTTTAAAAGCAGCAGTCACATTTTGAGTACTTAATCAAATTAAGGCATCGATGCAGCGAGGTACAGAGGAGTCAATATACAACATAGAACAGTATACCTGTATACACGTTTTAATTAATTCAGATATGTTTCGTGGTTGCGCTTGTGAAGCGGAACAATTTCCGCCGCGGAACTCAATTTAATCAAAGTGTTAAAGTTTTGTGATTCCTCTTCTGCGACTCGTGATGGACGCAGGCAGGCTTCAGTGTCTGGGACCTCAAAGGGGAAAATTATCGTGGCAAAGCTCCCGTCGAACTTAATCAAAGGTGATGTCAAAGTTCTACATCCGCTTTCTATGAGGTCTAATGACAATTACCTCAGGCGGAGATAAAAATAATGATCTGTTTGATCAATTAAAATGAACCGATCTGAGTGTAAATCACGTTGAGCATGATTTTTTTACTACATTAATCGAGAAAGTAAAAATTACTATTTTGGCAAAAATAAAAGAAATCTATGCAATCATATTATATTTCAATATATAAATACTATTTTCAATAATGCTTATGCTTGAAAATAAGAACCAAGTCGTGGCGGAGTGGGGATTCGAACTGGAGTCTAGACTTAGAGACGGCGACGCTACCACTGAGCCACCGCCCATTTTGAACGATTTGGCCATTTCGTTATATTCGTATATTCAATTTCTGTAATTGAAGTAAGATTTAACGTCACGAATTAAACATAGAGATAAAAAATATGTGTCATGATATTCAAATAATGGATTTACTCTGGCACTAGTGTAAAAATAAAACATAGTACATATACCAGGTAAATGGGTTTCCGAAAAATAGGATTGTATACTATTTCCTGTACATTTCTGTAATCCAACAAACCACTCGATCTCAAGTTATCGAAACTGGTGAGGTAAGTTATTGTAAAGTTGTTAGTCAAACACTCGCAGTGCAGAATAGTTCCCGGAACGAGATTTGTTTGCCTCCAACTGAAACTTGTGCCCGGAAATTGGTTCAGCTATCTCCTGGTAAACCCGAGCCGTGCACCACCGCCCGCCGCGCCGCTGGGTAAATGCCAAACCTTTATGGTCAGGTATCCATATTGACCATACATTGGTACTATTATCGGTCTGAGTTGCTTGTAAATACAACTCTCTTTGATAAATGCAATTGGCATCTTATTTAGTTTAAATCAGGTTATTAAAACTCATTTTTGGGAAGTAATTATTCAAATTTTTAATTAATATTGCACAATCAAAAAGACGAATAAGAAACGATTCAAAATTAACACATTCAAATCCTAAACATCATACCTATCATTGAAATACATATTTAAATACAGATTTTAAGGTCTTTATATGTATTGCTTTATTTATTTTTATTTCAATTGGGATCGAGAAAACATTACGGATTTTTTACCGAATTTTGTGGATCGAAATTTTGGAATGTGGAGGTTTTTTGAATTACGTGTATTGTGACCATGAAGCTCAGAGTTAAAATTGTGTTTTCAAACTTGTATGTGCTGATGATTCAATATGGTAAGTATGGTATTTGTGATTTCATGTAATGGTATTACTTTGAATGGGAGTATTTTCTGTCTAGCGATATATTTCTTTTAGATGTGTATCCAGGGTATCCCTAAAATATTTCTCAGAGCCCTGTTCTGGAGAACTTGAAATAATACAGCAATATATATTATACGTATAACAAAAAACAGAAAGTAATATATTATGTAATTACAAGTTAGAAAGTGCTTTCCTAACGGAAGACCCACTGTCGTGAAATATGTCGACATCCGAGGTGATGCGATTAAGTAGCAAGATTGCTCTATTAACAGGCATAACCATTTGCAGGTTGGTTCTGCATCGTAGTAGGTAAAATAATTGATGCTGTCTTTGCTGTAAATGCATTCATTGCCCCTATTACTGTCTCGGCTCTAAGATTGTCATAAATACATTCACCCCAACCTGCTCAAACTGAGTCCAAAGGATGGAAGGGGTTGAAAGGACTACGAGGAGGGGTAAATCTTACTCCCAAGCGTCCTAAACCACCAAGTGCAGTGAATCTTGTGACATGAGGGAAAGATGATCAGTCTTACGCTTCAGCGCCAGTCTAAGGTGTCACGCTAGTAATACATTATAGGATAACATTTGATTATTCGTTACGTGAATGTACGAGTATTAAGGTAACATGATAGTGCAGCAAGTTTAGTGTTGTTGGTAGGTAGGTTTTGCACAAGTCAGGTGAAAAGCAACAAAAGGAAGAAAAATCTAATTTCAAAAATATTTTAATCTATGTTTTCATACTGTCTGTTTTGCTACCTAACTACCTACTACCTACTACCTACTACCTACTACCTACTACCTACTACCGACTACCAAGGAATGAGCAAACAAACTAGCCCCAACTGTTATCGGTGCTTAGAACAGGAAATTCGAATACAGCCCATAATAATTTAGTCAGGACCATGAACACAAAGGGTTGCAAAGTTGCCAAATTGTTCTTTATGCCCGAGACCCTATTCTCCTACACCGAGCACATTATAATTCTAGTCTATATGTAGAATACACTTTGCTTTAAATGCCCAGCTCTTAACGGCCTATTAGGGTGCTAAAGGGTGGCTATTGAAGAAAATCATCATTAATTTATTCTAACCCTTACTGATTTAGAGAATCACATTAGTAAAACATTTATTAGCATTTCGCTAGCCCGCATAATCTTATATGGAGAATAAATCCAAAGAGGTAAAAAAAGCTTTAAAGTAAACATAAGTGTAAACATAAACTTAAAAGTGATTTTTACACTTTGTGTAAAAATCACATAAAACATAAATAGGACCTCAAAGGGGAAAATTATCGTGGCAAAGCTCCCGTCGAACTTAATCAAAGGTGATGTCAAAGTTCTACATCCGCTTTCTATGAGGTCTAATGACAATTACCTCAGGCGGAGATAAAAATAATGATCTGTTTGATCAATTAAAATGAACCGATCTGAGTGTAAATCACGTTGAGCATGATTTTTTTACTACATTAATCGAGAAAGTAAAAATTACTATTTTGGGCAAAATAAAAGAAATCTATGCAATCTTATGATATTTCCACATATTTCAATATATAAATACTATTTTCAATAATGCTTATGCTTGAAAATAAGAACCAAGTCGTGGCGGAGTGGGGATTCGAACTGGAGTCTAGACTTAGAGACGGCGACGCTACCACTGAGCCACCGCCCATTTCTAACTGGAAAGTTTTTTTCGGATCGTTCGAAGGGCGATTAGTCAGGGGACAGATATTGTCGTAATTGGCGGACACCGTAATACACGGTAGCCAAATACTCTAGCTGATAAGTTCAACATGTAAAATGTATTATTTCATTTACGTTCTATTTCGTATATTCCAATTTCTGTAATTGAAAGTAAGATAAAACGTCACGAATTAAAACATAGAGATAAAAAATGTGTCATTATATTCAAAATAAGGATTTACTCTGGCATAGCAGTAAAAATAAAACATAGTACATATACAGGTAAATGGATGGATTCGAAAACTGGATTGTATACTATTCGTACATTTCTGTAATTCCAACAAACACTCGATCTCAAGATATCGAAACTGGTGAGGTAAGTTATTGTAAAGTTGTTAGTCAAAACACTCGCAAGGAGAATAGTTCCCGGAAAACGAGATTTTGTTTGCCTCACTGAAACTTCTTGTGCCCGGAAACTGGTTCGCCTATGGCTCCTGGTAACCCCGAGCCGTGCACCACGCCGCCGCGCCGTGGGTTAAATGCCAAACCTATCTGGTCAGGTATCCCTATCTGACCATACCTTGGTACTATTATCGGTCCTGAGTTTGTTGTAAATACAACTCTCTTAGATTAAATGCAATGGCATCTTTTTAGTTTAAAACGAATAAAGGAAATAATTAGTTATTAAATGAGTTATGTACTTGTATTTGTGTGTACATGTATGTTTTTGTATTTCGTCTCATCTTTCTCTCATACTGTTTTTTTATCCAACTAAGTTATAGTGTCTAGACTACTGAGTCTTTTTTTCAGTCAGCAAAATCTTTCGAGTTTTTAAGCGGAACTTTATAGATCAGTTTAATTAACTGGGACAGCGGAGGAAAAGAGGGATACATACGCGACTAAATTTTATTTCAATTATTTTATTTCTATATATTTAAGAATTTCTTAACATATCCAAATTAATTTAATTTAATTTATTATACAATAAACTTATTCAAATCCCAAATTGTATATCTAAATTTAAATTGTAACAAAACAGAAAGTAATATCTATTATGTAATTACATAGTTAGACAAGTGCTTTCCTAACGGTAAGACCCACTGTCGTGTAAATATCCTGTCGACATACGAGGTGATGCGATTAAGTAGCAAGATTGCTCTACACAACAGGCATAACCATTTGCAGGTTGGTTCCTGCATCGTTAGTAGGTAAAATAAATGATGCTGTCTTTGCTGGTAAATGCATTCATTGCCCTTATTACTGTCTCGGCTCCTAAGATTGTCATAAATACATTCACCCCAACCTGCTCAAACTGAGTCCAAAGGATGGGAAGGGGTTGAAAGGACTACGAGGAGGGGTAAATCTTACTCCCAAGCGTCCTAAACCACCAAGTTGCAGTGAATCAAATGTGACATGAGGGAAAGATGATCAGTCTTACGCTTCAGGCGCCAGTCTAAGGTGTCACGCTAGTAATACATTATAGGATAACATTTGATTATTCGTTACGTGAATGTACGAGTATTAAATGGTAACATGATTAGTGCAGCAAGTTTAGTGTTGTTGGTAGGTAGGTTTTGCACAAGTCAGGTGAAAAGCAACAAAAGGAAGAAAAATCTAATTTCAAAAATATTTTAATCTATGTTTTCATACTGTCTGTTTTGCTACCTAACTACCTACTACCTACTTACCTACTACCTACTACCTACTACCTACTACCGACTACCAAGGAATGAGCAAAACAACAAACTAGCCCCAACTGTTATCGGTGCTTAGAAACAGGAAATTCGAATACAGCCCATAATAATTTAGTCAGGACCATGAAACAAATGGGTTGCAAAAGTTGCCAAATTGTTCTTTATGCCCGAGACCCTATTTCTCCTACACGAGCACATTATAATTCTAGTCTATATGAAAAAGAATACACTTTGCTTTAAATGCCCAGCTCTTAACGGCCTATTAGGGTGCTAAAGGGTGGCTATTGAAGAAAATCATCATTAATTTATTCTAACCCTTACTGATTTAGAGAATCACATTAGTAAATAAAACATTTATTAGCATTTCGCTAGCCCGCATAATTCTTATATGGAGAATAAATCCAAAGAGGTAAGAAAAAGCTTTAAAGTAAACATAAGTGTAAACATAAACTTAAACTTGTGATTTTTACACTTTGTGTAAAAATCACATAAAACATAAATAGTGGTGTTAAGTGATAAAAAAATATCAACATTAATTAAATATTGTACGTAAAGTATGCCGTAGTCAAAAGTAATGCCGCCTTTTTAACTCCTGCATCAAAACCTGTTTTCCTCTATGGCTGCGATTTGTTGGCACCTAACCAAAGCCCAAGATAGCAGACTTCTGAGTGCAGAGAATAGGTGTCTCAGAATAATTTTAGATGTGCGGTGGTTTTGACTTGATGACAGTAGATACCAAGGGTTGGTATCTACTGTCATCCGGCGAAGGCGTTTCAGCTGGCTAGGCCATATACCACGTATGCCTCCGAGAGCCTTAACCATGCTTGCCTATTTTACAAGGCATTAGGTTCTCGGCGTCATGGTCGTCCAATGTTGACAATTCGTCGGCAGTTGCGGGACGTGGACTTGATTTGGGAGGATGCACGGGAGCTGGCGGCCGATCGCGATTCCATATGCTCCACATAGGGTATGATGATGATGTAAAGTAAATAAAAACGAAACTTTGCTTCCTCACCTGACTAAAAGCGGATTTTTTTATAAGCGGGTACCTACCTAAAAAATGAATTTGTTTCTGTTTTCACTGTGATAAAAGCTCTCAATATCCTTAAAAAATCAAGAAAAAGTCAATAATGAGGAAGCATAAGGATGTTTCAAAATGTTATTTGTAAATAAAGGAAATGAACTTCTAAGAAGTTTCCTCATAAACTGTCTCCATAATCATTTCCTCGACTGCAGCTCTATACTTTCCCATCAAAATGTAAAACACCGACAACCCATTACAGAATGTTGATAATACAAATACAATTTTCTCTCTTGTGCTGTATTTTTAGGATTCCTGTGTATTTCTTTAAATTTCCGTCGTATATATTCCACGAGATGTATTTTTTATGTGTTAGGAGATGTGCTCGGCGAAGCTAAGGGACGCGGGATTGACACTGACAAAGGCGAGTGTTTGCCGGAAACAGCATCCCTTGGAGGTGTCAAGCGCTCCGCATAGGAGCAAGTGTCAAAAGAAAATAAATGATTAATAACATCAGATATTATTGATATCTCAACAGAGACAGAGAAGCTCTGGAAACGAATGTGGGTTATCTAGGCGTTTACAGGGATTTATGACCTGTCATTGGCTGGGTTAAGTGGCCACTTGACGTAATTACAACATTCCCCATTCCGCCTGTACATCTGACATCTGACAACCATGTATGACAAATTTTGAAACTTGTATATATATCTTAGGTGTAAAGAACTAAACGCCTAGATAACCCACATTCGTTTCCAGAGCTTCTCTGTCTCTGTTGAGATATCAATAATATCTGATATCAGCCCAGCATGGGTATAATCCAGTAATTTGTCTACAAGTATTTGTATTCATTCAAAATGTTGTTCAAGATTAATGACATTATTAAATAAACTTTTCTATGATAACGCCTAATTATTTACATACTTAATTCAGAATATCATATAGCTCATGAAGAGCTTTAAGCCTCCTTGACTATGACATTCATTTTTTTTTTCGATCTTTATTTACGTAAAGAAAATAATACATAAAAAATCAGCAATTAATCAAATTAACGGTATAAAACGGGCGTTACAATTTATTTTTTATTAAAAAAAAAAATATTTTTTTAAACCCACTTATATTCTTAACCACCTCAAAAGGCAAGAGTTTTTTAAAGCTAAAGGCATGAAAACAAACTGTGTGCAGTGTCAGATTTAAGCTGACAATGACAGTCAATGTTTTTTATGTAAACGTTTAAATCACCATTGGTTTATTGTATGACGAAAAATAACACTTTTAGATATACAATTTCTGAGCGGCAAATACGATAATAACATACATCGCGTTTTTACACATACGTGTAATAAGTTTGGCTGCCCAGTTTTTAAAAAATGTATTGACACGTGTGGGTATTAAAACAAGGCGTTTTTAATAAAGCGAGATTTTTGCTAATTAACAAATAATAATGAAGCAATTTGAAGAACACGTATAAACCGTGCTTGTAAAGTAATTTTCTAAGAACTTCCTTTGCTTCATATCTGACGGAAATACACCCTCCGTAAGACTTATTAATTTCGTCTCCCTTGGGAAATCTGTCATTATAATGGGATTACACAGAGAAAAGATATCAAGCTGATTAAAATATTATGCGGACTTTAATTCAGTTCAAAGAAACATCCGAGGAGATTAAGAAAACTGAATAAGAGTGTAAAATATACTTTCGGATTCTTTCGTAAGAGAAAATGACATCGCGGAACTTTGCGTTTGTTATGAAAGTTTATTGCGAGAAATAAAGTATCTGAAAGGTATGCTCTTCGGGAAATTACTGCTATTTGAGAGAGAAGAAACATTTATTATACAAATCTTGAATGAGAAGTTTTTATGAAAAAAACATTTGATTAGCTTTGCGACCTTACTTAGTAAAATTACAGTCTTCAGAGGCGATGAATCCGAATGTAGTTACTTTTTAAATAATACACTATACTACGGAAAGCCAAGTCCTTAATGTATTTGATTAAAAAGCGTGCCAAACATTAATCGAATGAAATATTCTTAATTTTAACCCACTATTGACATAATGGAGATATGTAAAATAAAAGTAATATCAATTCCTTAATTAACTTACTTACAAGAAAAGAAAATTTAAAATTAAATAAGTACGCGTTGTTTCAACAACTTAGCGATTGGAAGGTAAAAAACTCGATAAATTTTGTGTATGTTTTTAATATTTCCTACAGCAATTTTAATAAATTAAACCTACTGTATTGAAACTTTGTTTTAGCGTGAGGTAAAGTAACTTGCAGAAATCATTGCAATAATAGTACTATCATTATCATCTGAAGTAGTGAATTTCAAACTGCATCCGTATGAAGCGACGCCTTCCCGCCAGCGCTGGGTCACCTGGTGCCCTAGCAAACTGACATCTGACGTTCTTTGTGACAGAATCTGGGCGTAATATGACACGAAAGCAAAAGAAGAATGAATTGATATGAAGAAATTTTAAAAGTCTTGTCCTGCTTAGCTGGTAAAAAACTGACATCTGACATCTTTTTAAAAAGAGGTAAATGAAAATGGATGACCTGCTCCTGACTCCCAGTATGGCCCTGACCCCGATGAACTTGACCTTCTGCTTGGACTGGCCCACGAGGAACACGACGTCGAACAGCGCCGCGTTGTGCAGAACGTTCGGCTCCGAGTTGAGGAAGACTCTGGTGAAGTCCTTCGCCAGCTGGTCGTAGTCCTCGAACTGGTCCCGGACTGAGTCCAGCAGCGGGGACGACGGCCGCATGTGCCCTATGGGCCGCCACGACCCTGCAGAGGAAGAGAACATTACATCGACATTCGTGTACTATCATTAAATACTATACTTATGTGCCTTATGGTCCTGCACGATCCTGGGGAAGACGAAGAGGAAACATGATAATTTGATACTTATTAACAATTCTTACCGCTATGTGTGTTTTAACGCCATAAATTTCTTTGAGAAATCATTTATTGTTTTAAAATTACATTTTATATCCCTACAGGTCAAAAGCCCTGTAAACGCTCGAATATCCATATGAATTTGAAAAAATTCTACTCCATCTCTGTAGGGATATAAAATGTAATATATACCTAATCCAGATTTGTGTACAAGTATTTGAACACGCCCAAAATGTTGTTTTAAAGTTGTTTATACCGATCAATTATTTAAGGTAAGTCTGTCAAACATAGTACGATGAACTTCACTGTGACTGATAATTATCTGTACTGTGGGATTATTTTGCAGAATATTTGTACTGCAAACAAAGGGTAATAGCATTGTAACTAACATGGCAAAAATAAAATAACTGTGGGTAGGTACTTTATTATAGTGTACTTTGTAAAAAGCAATCAGTCGGTGGTTTGAATTTCACAAATAACACAGGTGTTGAGCTACTGGTTGTGATATTCACTGCAAGTAATAAATAAATTTATTCAACGGGTTTTACAGCGATTTTGAAATTAATTTATTCAACCACGCATACAAGCCACGCATACAAGCCAAGTTCTAATAACAAAGGGGAATAACTATGCATGAAAAAATCTCTTTGGATTTTCGTGATTTTACCGAGATCAAGCCTAGAATCTCCGGCATATTAGCCAATACACCACGAAGGCCTCTTGTTATGATATCTTAATTTATAAAATGTATTAATATAAAATCATCGAGTAATGTGCAAAACATCGCTTTTGTCCCTCAATGAGAGATCAGGTAGATAACATTAGGTACATAGTATAAAAAGGATGTGTCGATTGTAGTATCATAAGATTATTTTTGATGTTACGCAATTATGTGAAAATGTTGTTTTTTTTCCACCATTTTGTGAAGTACATTTTCAAGGATTTAAATTTTGTATTCAAGGTGGATTTTTTCCATACGAGAATTCCTTAAATGAATATTATAACCGATATTTCCCGCCAGATCCACATTCCTCGGTCGCATTTTCAAAACAAAAAGCACTTTAAGGGTTATTCATGGATCCCATTTGAATATTTCATAGCGTTTAGGAAAAAAGCAATCCCTGATTTTATCGGGACGGAACCATCTTGCTGAAAGGAGTATTCAAATTCACGGGTCCTTTTATGATGTGCCCAAAGTTGGCGGGTTCTCGGTACTCAACCCTCCCCGGGGCGGGTTCAACCAAATTCTCACCAACAAAATATACGGGAAATATAAACAAGTTCAAATTTTTGTGTTTCCGAAAGATATTTAAAACATTATCGAGAGAGTGGTTTGAAGGATAAGTAAGCCGAAAAAATAATACATTTAACCCATCTCTAACTTTGCACTCTTTAAAGTATATTTATTTTATATTATTTTTCATACGACTCGAGGTCGAGCTCAGAAATTGCTTATTTAACAAGATTAACAGCAGTAAAAATAAACACAATTAATTTTCTGCTAAATAAAAACAATGATTTATTATATAAATTCGTAAAAAATCTATGTCACAAAATTCGTTAATGCACCGAGCAGTGAAAATGTTTGAAGAAATACCAGAAGAGATAAAAAAAGAAAAAAAAGTGTCTGTATTAAAGGCTAGGTTAAGAAAATATATTGCAAGTAATATTAAATAATTATGTTTAAGGTTTTTCTATTTGCACAAAATAATAAAGTGTTTATATTAGGACATACCTCAAAAATTAGGTATGTACTACTTTAAGATCAAGTAAATAAAAAGTACACATTGAAAAACTGTATTGCTAAATCCCAATATTTTTTAAAAAAATATGACTTTTTTACTTCATTTGACAAAAAAATCACAATTATTTTCAGGTTTTTAGGTTTCATATCCGACACGGCAGAAATAAAATATTGAGTAAAATGTGCTTTTTCACTCATTTACTTCTATTACAGTTTCCCCGGACTAAGGCCTCCATCTCATCAACTATTTAAAATCAATTTTCCATCTAATACATAATAAATCAAGTTCGAAGATGATCGATGGGTCAAAAGAAATATAAAAACCGATATGATTTCAGTATTTTGTAAGTGTCAGTTCAAGTGTCAATTGAGGAAAATGTTATCTGAAGTAAATCCTAAGGAATATCTAAAGCAAACTAATTCATCTACCGTGTGAAACTAAACCATCAAACTGCCTGACACATGACACAAGTGACGTATTGATCGATAAAAGTGAAAAATCAGGAGAATAAAACGAATCCAAATACCTTAAATAAATATTACACAAGAATTTTTAAAATATCAATTCCAGTAAGAAATAAATAAAAAAAAGAAATTTTCTTTTGGGATGTCAATTTGATTAATTGAACCAATTACCAAGTGTCTTGAAAGTTTTTTCTCTTTGTGGGAATCGAAGATTGATTCTTTTTCGTCTTGGGAGGATGATTTATGACTGTGGCTGACTTAGTATTGGCAAGCATGATGGAAAAGTGTGATCAACAGTTAAAGGTAGTACGTGGGGCCATTTCTGTTCAGTAAACAGATATACCTAGCTCTGTTGTGTATTTATTTGAAATATTATTAGACGAAGAAGGACTTTTTGAACCATTCCAAACTGATCGAATGTATTAAAATGAACTTTTAAGGTCTTACAATATTATGTTTAAGTTGTAACAAGTGTTAGTACTGCGCAAAAGACAATAAAAACAGTTAGCTACAAAATGGAATACAAAATTGTTCCGAAAGTTTATCAAATATTAACATCATTTAAATATGTACGAGTATGTCCTTCGAGTTTAAAACTACTCTTGTTAAGTCTAGATTTACCAATTTTACATATTTATTTTATTTATTAGGGATATAAAATAAAACAGATAGCTGTAATTGATCAGTATTATCAAAGCTATAATAAAACAGTAAAACCAGTAAAAATCTAATTAGTATGTAAAAAATGTAAATAGAATTTCTACGCTTCTTCGTTTCCCATATTTAAATACAACTCCTTAGCTTGTAAAAAAAAAAACTCTATTCTAGATATATCACAAATATTTCACGAAAAATAATACTTTTTTCTAAGCCAGAATGAATTTACGTAAGGGTAAGATACGATAGGACCTTTGGTTTGGATTTCAGACCACGAAACCACACCCCATCTACTATGAGATCTACTAGGTATCTCTATATTATGGAAATCTTAATTCCAATTTGAGATGGAATAATATCAGATGTCGATATACAATAGAAATAGCTTTGTAATATAATCCGAGAAAGGTAAACTTGAATATTTATATTATGGTCAATATGGATATAGATACATTATAACACACAACATAATGGAATAATCAAATAGTAGAGTGTTACATATAATTTAAAAAGTCTTCCTACTGAATATGGGCCTATCTGTGAAGGACCTACTTAGTACTTACTTAGTTGCCTTTATTTAAATACGTCGGTGAATTCTGCTGACTTGGCAACTGTCAACCGGCTCTTGACACGTCATCCGACCAATGAAAAGCCACCACATCTAATGGCCTATCGGAGCCTAGAGCCTAGACCTAGACCATGCTGTCTAGGCTACGAAGCTTTTGTTTAATTCCTTCACTAGACCTAGTAACACGTCCCGCCGGTTTCCTCTTAGTTTTCGCGAATTTAATTATAAAATCTTTATATCTCGCATGTGAAATAAATATAATCGTTACATTTACCGGCGTTCTTATTCAGCATCTGGAGTCAGTCATACTCCGCGAGATCATTCGCCAGAAACATCATTTTTACAGATAAGCACGGTTTCTTTGATACCAAATCATATTTATCAGTTACACAATGTTATATCTTCTTAAAATAAATACTTTTTTAAATGTTTTTTACGACATAGAGCTTTGTGTCGCTGGTAAATTTGATTTGTTTGGCATTACGGAAACCGGGCTAAACTCTAAAAATGAATATTTGTAGATAGGGCTCTGAGACCCAAACGCTCCGAATTGAAAGGTATAACAGGAATGCCACGTTTACTAGCGGGATAGCGAAAATAGCGAAGGAGCGAAAAATTCAACGTATTTTATACATCCAAAAACCAATGTGTCCTCCGAAGATAGGTAAATATCCTACATACACTAAAATAAATCATTTTGAATATTTCGGTAAGTAATATTTTCTGTATCTATAGGAATAATAAAAGTTTGTTTAGGTAAATCTTTGAAACAACTGTACTCTGTGTACTAATGCAGTTCCCTATGCACCATCAGGTGCGGATAAGGGAAAGTAGTTGTAATAGTAGTAGTAGTCACTATGTGACACTTGGAAATGAAACAGTTAATAAACTTTTTTAATACCAGCTAAATCCTTGTTGTTCGCTATCGATACCAGATATTAATTTTCAGGGATTTAAAAATACTTCGAGATCGCGATATTAAACCCCAAAGCTCTCCTGTCCAACATCTGCCAACTCAGAAATTCTCCACTTGTTAAAAGCTTTTGAAACTTAAGCTCAGTGTTCCTCTGCGCTAATGTGGGAGGTAGTTTACCCTGCATTTCTGAGTAACGCCGGGGGTTGAAGCCATTCTCCTAAGGTTAACGACTCTGCACATGTTATTAAAAATGAATTCACTTAGCCAAAAACTGAGCTACAACGAATAACAGCGAGGTGTTGGTTACGTTATAAGCTCTATAATGCCTGTATCTAACGGTGTTTCACTAATAACACTTACTCGTAATGAGGATTACCTAACAACGCTGTATTTACCCCTAAAAATTGTGTTTCATACGGAAGGTTAGGATACAATTATGAATATTACAATAACAAAATGAAATAAAACGACAAATTTACAAGTAAGATTAAAAGAAAGGAAACATAGTATAACGTATTAATTAAGTTTTATAATATTTACAGTATACCAAAAATCTGTAACATGCTACCAAGAAGTATTAAAAAAATAATTAATTTTTCAAGCTTAAAAGAGAGACGCGTGCTGAGAACTTGGTTGCTAGAGCGCGATTTATTATATTGAGTTTTAGAATTGTATTTTTATTTATATGTATTTTAATTTTTTTGTGCGCTAGGGTATGTATTGTGTACTTTTATTTTTAGTTGAATTTGTATTTATGCACCTACTGACGAGTTGCAGTAAGCAAATCAGTAGGACATATATTGTTTTCTTTTATGTATATATTGAAATAAATAAAAAAAAAAAAAAAAAAATAATTTAAAGCTGACCAAAGGATATAGAAAAAATAAGCATTGAAGAGCTTACTCGCGGCCGCTTTCCCATACAAACGTATTCCTCGATTTTATCCCTAAAATTTAACATTGGAGCAATGATTTTTTCACACATTTAAGATACCGATCCGAAGCGTGTTTGTTTCATTTAAATGTTTTACATCGGAACCTTCCTACGATTGGCTAATCCCGCAATAATCCCCAATCGCCGTGTTTCAGATTCTGTGATCAACCAACAAGGATTATCTTCTTGTTAGCGGGAATTCTAAATAACGATCTTGGATTTTCAGACCAACTTATTAAAGGTTGGTGAAGTACCTGTTATAATTAAATACTCCTGAAAGACACTTCCGGTCATTATTTTCTTTCATTCAATCCATAGATTTTTTTAAAGTATTTTATTTTTCTTTTTAACGTATTCTAATAGCAACGGTATGATTAAAAAGAAAATAATTTGAACTCTAGCATTTGACAAACACTACTACTTACTACTCTCCCTTATCCGCACCCATTGGTACACCAAGTGCAGTGAACCTTGGTCGTTTGTTACATGAAGGCGAGATGATCAGTCTTACGCTTCAGCATTTGAAAATAGCTTATAATATCAATTTAATAACCTATCAAAGAAATAAATATCATTGAAAGTGATTTTCTCAAGCCTGAGCGTTTGTAACGTTGTTCCCCTCTTAAATGGCATAAAACGTATGATTTCCATATTTCGTTTTCAAAAACTCCTCGGAGATTAAAAGAGCAGGTCACACTCGGCACTCGGCGTTGCGTTTTGAGGGCGTTAGTACCGTACAAACAGCGCGCTTTGCCGGCGTTTTACGAGCGTTACCAGGGTGTCCATACTAATGGGTACTACTGGCTCAGGTCGAAAATTGACAAATATTCAGTTTGAATGTTCCATTTACTAGGTAGGTAGGTACTTAGTGCCTACTTATTTTAAACAATATGCATCCTACACGAAAGCGCGCGTTCAAATGTACGGCACAATGGCGGCGCATATATCTACAAGCGCCCGCGAAACGCGCGTTTGAACGAAAATATGAAAGCGTCCGTCTGATGCGGGCTTGATCAGAAGCGCGTTAGCAAAGCGCCTAATGTGTACACGGTCTTAAAGTATATAGAGTCCTCCCAAAGTTTAATAATATTTTAAAATAATACAAAAAAAACATGTGTGCAGTTCACACCAAGGACAAGTGAAACCTTAATAAAACTAAGCTGAGAGAGAATGAGATAAATGCAGTATCAGGAGTGGGATAATTATAGGATTTATTTATTATAAATATTGGTACCCAGTTGATAATTGATTAATTCCATTCTGCATTACTCGGAAGTAGAAATGGAATTAATATATTTCCTTTTACATTACTCGGAAGCATAAGTGGAATCAATTCATTCTTTACGCATAGAAGGCGACCAATTTGTAATGAGTTCTGAATAGATTCTCCTGGAACCAATTCTATTTTTCACAACTGGGCAGGCGCACACACATACATTACAAACTTACTACATGCATGCGCACAACGCTTGGTAGACAAGAGTGTGGAGGCTACGAAGCACCGCACAAAGAGAAGACGAAGATAATAGGAAACGCTATACAACTGTGTTCTATCTCATTCTCTCGCAGGCTAAATCCCATAGATCTATATGTTTGTCTCTTTTTAGTGTCGCTTTTTCGTTTCATAGAGTTTCAAATCACTCCCAACGATTTTAAAGAAGTTTTCACTTCAAAAATAGATAAAGTTAAAACATTGCAAAAATAATAATTCTCTCTTCTTATCTTCAAAAAATGTTCTTATTCAGTTTACACATATTATAATTCCTATTTTCCCAACAGCACGAAATTTCCGCTGCAAAATACTGACGTGTTTTAATATCGTTAATTACCAGGAGTGAATGAGGGATGAGAAGGTGGTGGCAGCTGGTTGTTCCTAGACTAATGTCAGACTAACCAGGAGATTCTTCTTTGTCGACTTAAACTGTTCACATATGCAAACTAACACGTTTTAACTTCAACGCCCTGGCGCTGGAGGCAACATCTTCCTGCTACTGTCAACGGCTCAGATAACCCGAGACGGTTTTATTCAGGTTAGACTAGACTAAACACGAGTGGAGGAGAACTAGAATGAAAGATAAAACTAGATTTCTACTAGAATTTCTAAAACGAAAACACGAGACAAGCAATGTTTATAATTGTTGCCAACTCGACTCAGTACAGTCGTAGGTAATAGATGTGTATTTATTTAGATTTTGTAAGTGCCGCAGTATTCCGTAATTAAATATCTTCGCACCTTTTCGCACGTTTTCGCTCTTTTTTTAAAAAAATAAAGGGTGTAACAAAACTCGATGTACAAGCGGGAAACCGATGAATCTACATAATAATTGGAGTCGATTTTGTAAGTTTTTTTTTTTTTGATCCTTTGTATTTGAGAATTTGAGTAGGGAAGTTGATTTTTTTTTTTTCGAATTTTTTTGCAAGTTATCAAATATCATGTATTTAGTCCAATTCATACTATCCATAAAAGAATAAACAAAATTTAAAAAACGCGTTTTAATAAGAATTTGAGCAATTTTTGTTAATCTAGCCATAATTTGACTTCTCAACAGAGACGAGAAACTTGGAAGGGAATATGGATATCTAGGCGGTTTACAGGATGGCGCGATGCTTCACATGTGAACTCTCTGTCATCCATTGAGAAAATTGCTAAGCATTTTAGCAGAAAACTTTATGATTGCAAGTGAGATTCTTACCGAATTATATCACCTACTAGGAAACGCCTGAAGATGAATCTTCAATTTGTTATTGCTTAAAACATTTACCAGCAAATTTTTATAAACAAACATTTTATAAACAACATCATTGTTTCTCGTCAATGGATGACAGAGAGTTCACATGTGAAGCATCGCGCCATTTTACTGTATATTGGCAGATATGGGATATCAAATACTAGGTGAAATGGGGAATGTTGTAATACATCAAGTGGCCACTTAACCCAGCCAATGACAGGTCATAAGCCCTGTAAACGCCTAGATATCCATATTCCCTCCAAGTTTCTCGTCTCTGTTGAGATGTCAAATTGTAATTATTAGCCCGTAATGGGTGAAAATCCAGTTTTTGTCTACAAGTATTTGGACACACTCAAAATGTTGTTTATAAAAATTTGCTGGTAAAAGTTATAAGCATAACAAATTGAAGATTCATCTTCAGGCGTTTCCTAGTAGGTGATATAATTCGGTAAGAATCTCACTTGCAATCATAAAAGGTTTCTGCTAAAATGCTTAGCAATTTTCTCAATGGATGACAGAGAGTTCACATGTGAAGCGTCGCGCCATTTTACTGTATATTGGCAGATATGGATATCAAATACTAGGTGAAATGGGGAATGTTGTAATACATCAAGTGGCCACTTAACCCAGCCAATGACAGGTCATAAGCCCTGTAAACGCCTAGATATCCATATTTTGTCTACAAGTATTTGGACATCACTCAAAAAATGTTGTTTATTAATCTAACATACTTATGAAAACTTTTGTGAGAGGAAAATTTTTTTATTTTTTCAAGCTCAAATTAAAAAGTCATATTACAAAAATTCGTCTCCAATATACACGTAGATTTCACCAGCTTTCGAGTTGTACATTGAGTTTTTGTTACACCCTGTATAGAGAGTACTAGCAGAGTTTTTTTACGTACGTATTAACGTATACACGTGTCTTTTTCTTTACGGAAAGGGTCCGTTTATAACAGGTAAGAGGTATATCGCATTTGAATTCCTAATATTTTTATTTATTTTAATAAAGTTTTACAAATATTGTTAGCATATCACTCGTAATGGAGTGAATAATTATTAAATGAAACATACTTTTGTTTTAAACTGTGTTTCATTTAATAATGTTTGTAAAGTGTGTTTCATGGAATAATGATGGAAAACTACAAAGTGAGTGCTTCAAACATTGAGATAAGGAGTGAATAATCTTTGTATTCTAGAATAATAACGTAAACCGTGAAGTGTAATAGAATTACCTAAAATATCATTGCCTTAAACAAACGAAGCAACACAAAAATTATGTTAACTGAAGACATATTTGATATTATTGATATCTCGAATGTGGGTTATCTAGGCGTTTACAGGGCTTATGACCCTGTCATTGGCTGGGTTAAGTGGCCACTTGATGTTACTACAACATTCCCCCATTCCGGCCCATCATCTGACAACCATGTATGACCAATTTTTGAAACGTTTCCAGAGTTTCTCTGTCTCTGTTGAGATATCAATAATATCTGATATCAGCCCAGCATAGGTATAATCCAGTAATTTGTCTACAAGTATTTGTATTCATTCAAAATGTTGTTGATGACATATTTATATTTAAATTGGTTTCGTTGAATTGATTAAGTTAATTATTTACATACAAATACCGTTTTCAATTAAAACTATTTTAGTACCTTTGCTATTTTAATTTTAAAGAAGAAAAAAGGATTCATGATTCATGACAGGAGACAGCTGTCACCTGTCACATTACTTTATTACGTTTTAAATGAGCACCTGTCTTCCATGTCAGAAGACAAAAAATACGCCGGGTTTCACGATGATACCGCGAAACTTCGGGAAGTGATTATTCAAGATATTCTGAGAAATTATTCGAATAATGTTTTTTAAAACAACGCGATTCTAATTTCCGATTTTAAAAAATTTTTAATAAAAAAGTGTCGCGTGTAATACTGGCGTCTATTAAACCCTCTCTGACTGTCTTTCAATGATACTGTGAGATATGTGTGTGAAAGAGACTGTGTGTGAGGGTGACAGAAAGATGTACGAACGTGTGTGTTTATGTAGTATGTCTGCTGTGTGCACCGTTGATTCCCAGTTAGAGCTCTGTGCAGCAGCGTAGACAGTTAAACCTGTTGTATTATAATAAACCGTCAATATATGTCACAGCCGTGTATTACTGAAAGCCCCCATACCAATACATCACAGTAGCGCAGCCGGTTAAAAATATAGAACTACAATTAATCGCGGATTAATTTGTAAATCACGAGTTATTTTATCTGAAAAAAGATCGTGGAGAGCGATCGATTTACGGGCTAATGACAGGTTAATCGTTGAAAACAGATGTTCAAAATTTTGATGACAAATCGTCAATCGTGCGGAATAATTCATATTATGCAAAAAATAAAAAATATTTTAAAGAGTTATTATGAAGATCTTGAACCATTTTGATTATATCCCTAATATTAAAGTTTCTTTTCCTATTGAATCACTGTTGTTGTCCGCTATTTGTTTCAAGCAAAATAAGCCTTTTTCAGGCTAAATTAATAGGAATTGTTGATTTGTTTGTGCCGTAAAATATTTGAAATTGAGTTTGCAATTTTTCAGTTTCCCTTTCAGCAGAATGGAGTGGAGAGGCATTGTGTGTTGTTCTCCTAGTGATTCTGATGCTAACTTTAGGAATGATTCATTGTCACGCCAGTTTAAGTTGGATGAAGTTATATTCACAAACACAGCATCGATGGGTTTAAATATTCACCTATTCATACCACTACTACCTACTACCTACTAGTAGATGGTCCTTTATTCATGGAGTGTCCTATATTTCCACCAGCTTTTGTGCTAAAGCCCTTATATAAGAAATATATAAAATAACCAAGCCAAAAGTGGTTTTATTTATGACAACAGATTCCTAATTTATTGAGATAACACAAAACTGTAATTTTTATGAGAAACTGGACCTTAAGTAGCCTCGATAATGAATACCAAGTAAAAACAATAATTTAATAAAATATGGATAAAAAGGAAGTATTTTATATGTATTTTATATTTTTATATATTTTTATTTATTTATTTCATTATTTTCCTTTTTTTTTTCTTAATGAAATACCTCGCTGGGCAAACGCTAGATGGCGCCAATGTAATTCTCAGGACGCTTACGAAAGAATACACAACCCCAATATAAGGGTAGAATCTCCTCCCCTAGTTAGTTCGATCTGGCCTTCGGGTACTAACTGAACTAGTTCGCAAGAACATATAAGGACTCTCTGGTCGAGCTAGCTTGCTAGTTCCCAGGGTTGGACTTCCGGAGTTGCAGCACGGTCTCCTCCAAGCCGCCTAGCCTTTGTGCTTTGTGCAGCTAATTGCGCCGCTCTGCGCTGCCGCTCTGCGCTGCTGCTCTGCCGCTCTGCGCTGCGCCGCTCTGCGCTGCCGCTCTGCGCTGCCGCTCTGCGCTGCCGCTCTGCCGCTCTGCGCTGCCGCTCTGCGCTGCCGCTCTGAGCCGCCGCTGCGCCGCTGCCGCCGCTCTGCGCCGCCGCCTGAGCCGCCGCTCTGCCGCTCTGCGCCGCTCTGCCGCCTGAGCCGCCGCTCTGCACGCTGCCCTGAGCCGCCGCTGCAGCCGCCGCTCTGAGCCGCGCTGCCCGCGCTGCCCTGAGCCGCCGCTCTGCACGCTGCCCTGAGCCGCCGCCGCTCTGCACGCTGCCCTGAGCCGCCGCTCTGCACGCTGCCCGCCCGCTCTGCCGCGCCGCTGAGCCGCCGCTCTGCACGCTGCCCTGAGCCGCCGCTCTGCACGCTGCCCTGAGCCGCCGCCTTGCCGCCGCCCTGAGCCGCCCGCTGCACGCTGCGTGCCGCCGCCGCCCTGCCGCCGCCGCTGCCCCGAGCGCCGCGCCCGCCGCTGCACCGCTGCGCGCCACCCTGCATCGCCGCCCTGCGCCGCCGCCCGCTGCGCGCCTGCGCGCCACCCGCTGCGCGCCGCCCTGCGCGCGCTGCTCTGCCGCCGCCCCTGCCGCCGCCCTGCTGCGCCGCTCTGCGCCCTGCCTGCCGCCGCCCCTGCGCCGCCGCTGCTCCTGCGCGCCGCCCTGCACCGCTGCCTGCTGCGCCGCCGCTGCTGCGCGCCGCCGCCCTGCACCGCTGCCCCTGCGCTGCCGCTGCTCTGCGCGCCGCCCTGCACCGCTGCCCTGTGCCGCCGCCCTGCCACGCCACGCCACGGCCTGCGCCGCTGCCCCTGCGCCGCCGCTCCTGCGACGCGCGCTGCTCTGCGCGCCGTCCTGTGCCTTCACTCAATAAACTGTACAACGTGAGACTGTGTTTCATTGGGCGCCACCCTCCTCCAATTGACCCTGTATCAATTGGCGCCCAACGTGAAATGCCGCGTCAGTAACGCCCAACTACTGACTGCCCTATGGGAAAGGCATATTGAGGAACGAACCCTCAACCTCAACAGTGTCAATTGGAGAAGAAATGCCAGTAACAAGGAGCACGTCCTCCAGCATGGAGAACATTGCGCGTGCTGACTTGCGTAGTCAGGCACCTGAAACCACTCCGAGCCCGCCTCCATCCGTCGACCAACAAATGGGAAGAAAAAGAAAGAGCAGATGGCATTAATGCTTACAGAGGCCGTCAAAGTAGTGACTGCCACACCACAAAGAAACCAGCATAGTGAATTGACTGTCCAATTCTCTCCGGCAAGTTAGAAGAATCGCCTAAAACGTTCATCTCACGATGTGAGAATCACTTTGCCAAATTGACGACCCATGAAGAAGACAAGGTCGATATTGCCGCCACCAGACTCCGAGGAGAAGCTGCTTCATGGTGGAGCTACTACTCCAACCGCAAGCACGATTGGAGTTCTTTCTGCGCCCTCATAAACCGCCAGTATGACGGCCCAGAAAGGGAACTAACTATGCTGGGTATAATTTATACCAGACCCCAGCAACAAAATGAATCGGCGTATGATTTCCTTTCGAATAAAATTCGGCTTTTTAAGAGACTGCATCCAGAAAAAGACATATCGGAACTGGGATAAATATGTCCAAGGCTTTAAAAGCCAGATGCTTCCCTCCGTTCCCAGATTTACAGAGAGAACTATGAGGGATCTGGAGCAGGCGACCTTGGAATATATAAACGTGAGGGCTCCACAACAGCCAAGATACCCTAATGGGGAATACCCGGATGACCATAGGCTGTACAATCCATCGGCCCAGCCAAAGAACTACCAACATCATCGGGCTTCTGAAAACCGTGGCAATAGGCGCCAGTCTCCCAACAGGAGACGAGAAAATGGAAACAGAAGGAATCAGGACAGGTACCAGTCCCCCGATAGAAGGTACCGGGTCTCCCGATAGGTCAGAGAACTGGAATCAGGGAAACGATCGACGCCCGGGATTGCGACAGTAAATCATCGGGCGTATCAGAAAACAGGTGACGTTTGAGGGACAACATAGAGTGTCATACATCAGGAGACGCTAATCTACCAAGAATCCCAATAACGCTTTACGGACAGCGGATTCAAAGCCCTCGTTGACTCCGCTTGTTCATACAGTTTGATCAGAAGGATCCCCACAGACGCAGTAAGGGAAAACATCTCTAACATCAGACACCTTCAGCTTGCAAACCAAGAAGGAAGAGTAGATATAAGTGGTAAATCTACTATCCCGTTCAGTATCTTGGACCAAGGATTCAAATGGAAATTTATGGAGGTAAAGGACCTTAGAGAGGAACTTATCCTAGGTCAAGACTGGCTTAGAGAAGTGCAAGCTGGGATCGATTTCATGCGTAATTGCCTCAACTTTGGGAAGGAAGAAAGGTCATGCGTTCACTTTACACCAGAGCGGAGGCGTATTGCTTCTTCAGGAACGCGACCAGATACAAGCAATATTCAAGCACCTCAGAAATCCGAATTCGATGCGATAATCGATGAATACATGGAAGTGTTTGAGCCATTAACGGGTCCAGCCCGTCTTCCACCACATAGGATAAAATTAATCGATCAACGCCCTATCAGGATCCCTCCCCATCGGTTATCCGATGAAAAGAAGAGGGACCTTTATCTACAATTGGAAGGGATGCTTGCTGATGGCGTCATTGAAGCAAGTCGTTCTCCGTACAGTTTTCCAGTTGTTATGGCTGCACGAAAAGGCAAAGATAAACGTCGGTTTTGTGTGGACTATAGAAAACTTAATGCCGTAACCGAAGGGGAAGCAACACCATTACCACTCATCCACGAAACCCTCAAGACTTGAGCACGGCTTCAATATTTTCCGTACTCGACTTAAAGAGCGGGTACTGGCAAGTACCCATGGCCGTAGAAGACAAAGCTAAGACTGCATTCACGACTCCGATGGAGGTTGTTACCAGTTTAACGTGATGCCATTTGGACTCAAGGGTGCCCCAGGAACGTTCCAGCGGATAATGAGCCAATCTGTTCTCGCAGGATATCTACGAGAATTTGTGATGGTGTATGGACGATATCATCATATTTTCGAAGACCCCCGAAGACCACGCACGCCACCTACGTCTCGTTTTCGAGAGACTAGCGACATTTGGACTGAAATGTGCACCTGAGAAATGCAACATAGGCACCTCAGTTATATCATACCTCGGCCACATTGTCGGTGCCAAGGGAAACACCCCACAAG
This sequence comes from Micrasema minimum, assembly GCA_022494985.1. Classification (NCBI taxonomy): domain Eukaryota; kingdom Metazoa; phylum Arthropoda; class Insecta; order Trichoptera; family Brachycentridae; genus Micrasema; species Micrasema minimum. The sequence goes on from JAGVSP010000626.1 coordinate 44,576, forward strand.
TACCCCATGAAAGGGCTATTATGGACGCTGAAATACCAAGATCAAGGAAGGAACTACGAAGTTTCCTAGGCGTTTGCAACTGGCTTCGGGGGAGTACATACCCAACTTTGCTGAAATTGCAGCGCCCCTTACAAATTTGATGGGGAGCAAGAAGCTTTTCAGATGGTCGACTGAGGCAGAAGCCTCCATGGAAGCAATAAAAGAGGCGGTTCGGCAACCCCTAGAGCTAGCACGGCCTGATTTTACAAAGCAGTTCGTACTGCAGACGGATGCTAGCAAGATAGGACTGGCAGCTGTGCTTTACCAAGAAAAACCAGATGGATCAAGATCAGTGATTTCGTACGCTAGTGCACGACTTTCAAAAGCGGAACAAAACTACCACAGCAACGAGCAGGAAGCATTGGCAGCAATTTGGGCCATCAAGAAGTATCGCCCATATCTTGAGGGTAAACATTTTCGTCTGAGGACAGACAATAAAGCACTCACCTGGCTCAATCAAGCTAAAGACGAGAGAGCTAAACTTACCAGGTGGGCTCTGTTACTACAGGAATTTGACTTCACGGTAGAACATTGTCCGGAAGGGAAAACGAATTTCCGGATGCACTGTCAAGAAGCCCGGGAGGTGCAGTTGTGCCGGATAGTTTCACAGATCCTAGCCGGGCTGAGTATCCAGACGTCAGCGGCCCATCTGTTTCCCATATCGAATCTGATACGAATACAGAGAGATCTCTCGGAACTGAGATCAAAGAGCATCAATCTAGCGACGCTCATATCCAAGACCAACTACACCGATGGATAACACTCAACAACTGTGATATCATCAACAAAGTGAGCGACGTCCGATTCTACGAGACCTACAAGGTAGAAGATGGAATCCTCTTCAGGAAGAGAAGTGGACACCCTGTTCAACTCTGCGTTCCTGAGGTGATAGTCTCTAGAGTTTTGAGAGACTACCACGATAATGCGGTGCATCCCGGAGCCGATGAAACCATAAGATCTGTACAACAACACTTCTACTGGCCAGGAATGCATGGAACAATAAGGGATTATGTAAGGAATTGCTTGGCCTGCGCATATTCCAAGAGTGGACCAAATCGTCCAGCTGCGCCACAAGGTGCCACACAACCCTCCAAACCATTCGAGGTAGTAGCTGCCGATATAATGGGACCTTATCCAACAACGAGAAAGGGAAATAAATTTATATTCGTAGTTACCGACCTCTTTACCAGATGGGTGGAAGCCTTCCCGATAAAAGTAGCAAGGCAAAGGTCCTCATCAAAATTATGGAAAAGGAAGTGTTCCAACGATATGGATATCCAAAGGCGATATTGACGGATAACGGACGTCAATTCATCCACCGGGAGTGGAATGCAGCAGTCGAGAGATGGCGTTGTGTAACCACTGGACAACAGCCACCTACCACCCTCGAGCCCAACCCTACGGAGAGACGTAACCAAGAAATCAAGAAAGGCCTGAGGATCCTTTTAAGAGACCTTCCTCACCATGAATGGGAGGAAAAGCTGCCTGCTGTTCTGATTGCAGCACGCAGCCGGCAGAATCAGGCATCGGGAGCAACTCCTAGTAAAGCTCTTTTGGGCTATGATATCCCAAAACCAGGGGAGTGGGAAGTAGAAAGAAACAGTATGAGCCTAGACCTCGCTGATGCTCCTCAAAATCGCATTCGAGATGCTTCTGATGAAGCAATCCGAATTCATCAAAGAACGTACCAGGAAAGGTACGCCCCTAGAGAAGAAGTGCCCAGTAAATATAAAACCGGAGACCAAGTACTACAACGCGAGCACCCGCTTACCGGAGCACCAGCCGGAAGTTTTGCAGGGTTCTCACCAAAATGGAGCGGCCCGCATACAATACTCACGCCAACAGGCCGAGGACACGTCTACTGGATAGACAAGAGGGGAAAACCCGTGAAGGTTCACGCCGACCAATTGAAATTTTCACCGGTCCAACCAGAGGTTGAAGAAAGCGCTACTTTGAACCAAGAAGCCCGGGAGGATTGATACACCCACAAATTGTTGGGTCAAAGTACCGCTTGGTACTTGCGCCGCTAGATGGCGCCAATGTAATTCTCAGGACGCTTACGAAAGAATACACAACCCCAATATAAGGGTAGAATCTCCCTCCCCTAGTTAGTTCGATCTGGCCTTCGGGTACTAACTGAACTAGTTCGCAAGAACATATAAGGACTCTCTGGTCGAGCTAGCTTGCTAGTTCCCAGGGTTGGACTTCCGGAGTTGCAGCACGGTCTCCTCCAAGCCGCCTAGCCTTTGTGCTTTGTGCAGCTAATTGCGCCGCTCTGCGCTGCCGCTCTGCGCTCCGCTCTGCGCTGCCGCTCTGCGCTGCGCTGCCGCGCTGCGCTGCTGCCGCTCTGCGCCGCTCTGAGCCGCCGCTCTGCGCTGCTGCCCTGCCGCCGCCGCTCTGCCGCCGAGCCCGCTCTGAGCCGCCGCTCTGCGCCGCCGCTGCGCCGCCCTGAGCCGCCGCTCTGCGCGCTGCCCTGAGCCGCCGCTCTGCGCGCTGCCCTGAGCCGCCGCTCTGCACGCTGCTCTGAGCCGCCGCTCTGCACGCTGCCCGCCGCCCTCTCTGCGCGCCGCTCTGCACGCTGCCCTGAGCCGCCGCTCTGCGCCGCCGCCCCTGAGCCGCCGCTCTGCCGCTGCCCTGAGCCGCCGCCTGCCGCCGCCCCGCTGCCGCCGCCTGAGCCGCCCGCCGCCGCCCGCCCCGTGCCGCCCCGAGCCAAGCCGCCGTGCCGCCGCCGCCGCCGCCTGCGCGCCTGCCCTGCTGCCGCCACTGCCCGCCGCCCTGCGCGCGCCCTGCGCCGCCGCTGCGCCGCGCTGCGCCGCGCTGCGCGCCGCGCGCCGCCCTGTGCCGCCGCCCTGCGCCGTCACCCTGCACCGCCGCCCCCGCCCTGCGCCGCCGCTGCTCTGCGCGCCGCCCTGCACCGCTGCGCCCCTGCGCCGCCGCTGCTGCTGCGCGCCGCCCTGCACCGCTGCCCCTGCGCTGCCGCTGCTCTGCGCGCCGCCCTGCACCGCTGCCCTGTGCCGCCGCCCTGCCACGCCGCGCCACGGCCTGCGCCGCTGCCCCTGCGCCGCCGCTCCTGCGACGCCGCTGCTCTGCGCGCCGTCCTGTGCCTTCACTCAATAAACTGTACAACGTGAGACTGTGTTTCATTGGGCGCCACCCTCCTCCAATTTGTCCATAAGACGTTGTCATTTTTGGTAGATCCAATAATTGTTTACTTTAAATTAGGGGCACATTTGAAAGCAGCTTTGTCTTATATACATATGAAAAAGATCTTATAAACCGGGTTTAGCCGGGTTGTGGTCTAGTGGTAGATTCGGGGGTTCCGGATTAGAATCTCTAGAATCGAATCCCACTCCAGCACAACTTGTTTCCTGCTTTCTGACACAGTTATTTCCGACTGTTTGAAAGCAGCCCGAAAAGGAAATATTTGAGTATATCATAAGAACTCAAATGTTTCTTTTTAATAAAAAAAAAAGAAATTTGACTAGAAGTATGTAAAATTCGATTCCCACCACTAGCACTAGATCGATAGCTCGATTTCTGTATAATTGCTAGTCTTCGTGCAGCTATTTCACATCAGTTGTAAGTCTTCTGAATAAAGCCCGGAAGCTATGCCCGGAAGCTATGGAGTTCCGCAACGTTTTCCACACTATCAATAGACTTTCCTTAGAACTCACCCAAGATGGCTTCAAAGAAGAAAAACAAATTCTAATTTCCTCGGCAAATATTCGTTCGGCGTTTTTCATTATGTTTTTACAAACATAATCTGTAATAATATTTTTATCACCCTTTGAAATTTGTTTTAGCAGCAGTAGCGAACGAAAACTTTATTAACCTTTTCACTCTGCTTTTCTAATAATAATGAATAAGGGTGGCAGCACTCAGAAATTGGCAGGATTACGAATTAACAATTTTCCATTTCGATATAATCTGCCTATCTCCTGTATCGAGAAGGGAAGTTAGAAGAGAAAGGAGGGGTGAAGTGGGGGGGGGGGTGGGGGAGGAAAAACTTTTAATTCGGTTCCTAAATTTGTTAAGGGCTGCAGAAGCGAAAGGAATATTGTTTGAAGTATCCCATATTTATTTTGAAACGTTTGCTTTTGAAATTTCGGTAAGGCTAAAATATTTCATAAGGTGATTTCCAAAACAATTTAGTTGAATCGTTTCTAGTATTATATTGTAACAAATGATATAAACAGGTACAAATAGCAAAAGAAAACAATATTTGCGGTGAGATTTCAAGAATTAAAAAATTGCGAATTACTAGAGAACCGAGTTGTTTTTACTATAATGTACTGTTATTAGTATTACCATTATCTGACTTTTCATTAGTATCAAGATTATCCAAGGTATATAGGACAAGACACCTGTGTAGAAAAAAGGGGAGTTTAAAAAATATTTCAACACGATCCTTATCTTCTGAAAATTTTTAAGGTTATCGGTTACGAGAAATACATGGTGTAACAAAACTCCTAGTACAACCCGAAAACTGGTGAATCTACATCACATTTGGAGTCGAATGTGTAATATGTCTTATGAATCTAACTAACTAACTAACTAATTAACCATCATGCCATTTCCCCGTAGGGATAGGCAGAGAGGATAGAACGCCATACCACTCTGTCCTGACAGACTTCCTTTGCTTCCTCTACATTCATACATCTTCTCATGCACATACGCCGATTATTTCGACTTTTCACATGACCACTTTTCAAGCCATGTCTTTTTCGGCCTTCTAAGTTGAAAAAAATATAAAAATCTATCCATGGATCTAAGTTAAAAAAATCGTTTTTTTCTTCTCATAAAAGCTTTCATAAGTACCTACCGCAGATTAAGTAAAATTGCACGAGTTTTTATTAAAATGCGGTTTTTTATTTTATTTTATCGAAAATTTTTTTTACTACTTTATCAATTTTATCGAAAACCATGGGTCAAATAAAAAAAAATTATTCTACAAAATCGACCCTAAATATGACGAAAATTCACTGGTTTCCTGCTTGCACATCAAATTTTGTTGCACAGTGTATAGGCTTTGAGAAATTAAAAATATTATAGAATTATGCATAAAACAAAAAAAAATCGGTTGACAGTAACAGTGTGGCCGAAGAAATACGTCACGCGGGCGACGCGGAACGAAGCAAGACCTACCGAACTCTGCCGAACGCTATCGGACAATGATGAGAGACATTTTAACCTTCGTCGTGACTACACGTCGCTTTTGTACAAATTTCTTGCCGCCAAATTGTAGGGCAATCTAAATTCATTTCACACTTTTTCATTTTCATAATTCGTGTCAATCTTAGTTTAATTAGTTAAGTTTAGTTAAGTTTTCATTGTATTTCCTTTCTTTAACTTCCGTGTAATAAATGTGCACTTGAAACTGTAAGTACTCTTTCATTTCTCTCTGTGCACCCACATAAAGTAATCACCACAAGAGGTACTCCTGAAGTGGTGGCTAAAGTGGTGACCAAAACAGTAATGAACAGAGTTATGGTACGACTTGTAACTCACCCCTGCGGTACGGTTTGGGGATCTGGCCGGTCTCCGCGTGGTTGGCCAGGTTGGCGACTATGTCCTCTAGCATCTGGCTGCGGGTCCTCTCCTGCATGCGCGCGAACTTGGGTGCCGAGTAGCTCGCCCGCTCTCCGTTCACGATCTTCGTCAGCAACCACTCCCTGGTGAAAACACATCTTTGCAGTAACAGTTCAGCTCAGTGCCACAAAATGGCGTTTATTTCCAATAAAAATTTTACCAAAACAAAAAATAAGATATATTCCACTAACCACTAACCACGTGGTTATCAGTGCAACTTATGTCCTATCTTAGCAACATTTGAATGACGAATGATTTATACCGATTCCAAGCCTTTATTTTACTTTTGACAGCTCGATTATGTATCGATTAGGGATGTCCTAATGCGTTACCAAATCGATTTCTCATAAAAATCGACTTTATTTATGAAGAAGTTTTAATCAATTTAAACACATTTATATTTTACATACCCCAGACGTTTTAAGCAGAGTATATATTACGAAAGCGCTGTCGTAAAACTTTTATTTTTTAACAGTTTAACAGTTTTTAACATTCAATAAAAAATAATACAAAAAAAAGACATAATTTATTTACAAAAGAAACTTTAAATACAGTCCCGATAAACTCCTTAATTGGAGTTTTTCATCGGATGCAGGAGCTACAGAAAAACCCAAATATGCATAGGAATATTTTATTGTCGTAATGTAAATGAGAAATTCTGTGTCGCGACAAACAAAGAAAGAAAAAAAGGTTTTTTATTTAAATCACATTTTATATTTTTTCATGGAAAAAATCCACTTGAATAATCCTCGTTGCATAAGTGGGCTTAATAAACATCGATATCGATAAATAATCGGAGCTAAAGAACATGTGCTTCACTATCGTAAAGAAAAAAAACATGAAGTATTGCATTTTTCGGTCTATGGTTGCCTGTCAATAATTACGGAACTTTATAGGCGCCCATGTGTCAAAAGTAAAATAAACGCTTGGAAGAGATATAATTGGTTGGACACCACCAAATAACAGTGAAAAGCTTGGGACATGTACCAAATGCTTACGCCGCATCCAGTTATATAATAGGTTATTCTATAATCTCAGGAATTATTCAAATTTCAACGTTTTTCCTACGACCTTAAAAAATCACCCAAGGATGTTAAAAAACCCTATTATAAAACGATGCATGGCGTTAGCACAATATTATACAGAAACTGGTAGATCCCCAACCTGTTTTAAAGCATTATCTCAACGGTTGCAATAGAGATATAGCTCTTCAAACCTCTTCAAAGTTTTCGCATGTATGTTGGAATAATGTATGCATTTATCTAGCTCCATTTTGTCAGTAAATGCATTCTATGAACGTAGCACGTGGTTATCTGTATAGAGAACAGTGTTGTGAAGTTGGTTTATTACCTGAACATTGGTCCCTTATCGAATACACTCTGCTCCCAGAGGTAGGGCTTGTAGGCGCCAACTTCGTCCCGCGTTACCACGGAAACTTCGTACCTCGTGGGCCGCCTCTTGATCCGGGCCGATACTCGAACTGAAACAATTTTATACATCAATTACTCAACACTCAAAACTTTTACTTTTCGATATTACAACGAAAAATAGCAAAATTCCAAAACTTCTATACTTAATTTATGATTAAGTTATGATCGCTATACTAATCCCTGGTAGGTGGCGTGCGTATCCGAGTGCCATACAAAAATGACTATGGAATGGTCGTTAGATAAACGATGACGTCACGCGCCGCGGGCAACAATGACGATATTACTGCGGCGACGGCCGCATCCCGACCGCCGACAATGCACGCGAACGAGGCCTATTAATTATATCTTTAACAATGTACGAAGGCGTACGAACTTACGACGAGAATCCCTTCGGCTCGCCTCGTGATCGCACGCGTCTCTAAGGCACATTATTCCCGCCAATTCTCGAGACTTTAAAATCATTTGTTTTATTAGCCATTCTTCAACATTCTTTTTCATTCATTTAAGTGTTAGCATCAGTAGTTAGTTTTTGTGAATAAACCATTGTAAAAAACGTAAGTACCTGTTTTACTCTCTCTCTTTCTGTGCACCCACATAAATCTGTACTACTTAATTGGCCACCAACTAGGTGACACCAAAACGACATATCGATATGCAACAGATGAAATATAGTCTATTTGTTGAATACGCGTAGACTAATGATACTATATTTCAGCTTAAATTAATTTCGCGTGATATTTTACGTGACTCAGGTTAAGACATAATTTGAAATTTATGTTAGAAGCACTCACTTTGTAGCCATTCATTATAAACAATTTAAATGAAAACACTTTGTTTTTAACTACTTTAAAAAAAAAATTATTCTTGTACCCTTGACAAGTACCCTTGACAAAGAGACACGTGTTGTTTCGAAACCGGCCGGAAGTTTTAATAATAAAATAAATAAGTAGTTAAAAACAAAGTGTTTTCATTTTTAAATAGTTAAAATATATAATTAATAGGCCACCAGATTCTAGACTCTGCATTTGAGATTTGAGGTAGGGATGCAAATATCGCCGCAGTAATATCGATATATCGAAAATCGATATTTGAAATATCGGAGAAAAACCATGATGGTAAGTTAGTTTAGAGCTTAAAAAGTCAATTTTTTTAATCACCTGTGTCCAACAACGTTCTCCATTGCTGAAACTGCGAATACATTTTTCACTTGGCTATTTCAAGAAATGGGGGGGCACCACAAAAGCATCTTTATGAAAATATCTCCGTGGCAAAATAAGACAATGGGCTTATATTTATGAAAAGAAAATAATGAACTTTCTCGGTTATAACAGCATTGGAAATTATCAGAAGGGTAAAGGAGAAGATCACTTGAGAAGATGGTTCCCTTTCTTTATTCAGGAAAAACAAACAGAAGAAAAGCGGTTAGTTTCATCTCATCATGCCGAGACGTTTACATTATTAATTGATTTCACAGACATTTGCTGTAATTCGCTTGCTTTGTTAAGATCACAGATGATAATTAACAACATACTTAAGAAATTAATTGATCAATTTGTTTAACGAATTTTACAACCAACGCGAAAGAAGTAATTGAGTGTACATATTTTACTTAAGGTGTACTTTGTAAGGAACACAGCGGTGAGGCAACGGACACAGCGACCCTTGGTATCTACTGTCATCCGGCGAAGGCGTTTCGACTGGCTAGGCCGTATACTACGTATGGCTCTCGGGAGCCTTAACCATGCTTGCCTATTTTACAAGGCATCAGGTTCTCAGCGTCCTGGTCGTCCACTGTTGACAATTCGTCGGCAGTTTGCGTCAGAGCTGCGGGACGTGGACTTGACTTGGGAGGATGCACGGGAGCTGGCGGCTGATCGCTTAGCCTGGAGGCAGTTTGTGGATTCAATATGCTCCACATAGGGAGCGGATATGGTATGATGATGATGATGATGTACATATTTTATATTATGGATAAAAATATTATAGCTCTATAAAATTCGCCTGACTCATTTAAGAACTTTTAGCTTTTTAGCTGTTAAGCTTAACAACGTTACCTACACAACATTCTAACAACAGAAGAACATGACAGACCCATAAGATAAACCGTAAAAAAAACAATAAATAAATACTAATCCCATATTCAAATCGTAAAAAAAAAATAATACGAACAATAATGTTAAAAAACCTTCTCACGCACAATTTACTTTTTGTCTTTTACGCTGTTCTAGCGATTTTATTGGTAGATATGTCCCTTATAAACAACATTATGAGTGTGCCCAAATACTTCTTCTTCTTTCTTTCACCACGTTCACTCCTATGTGAAGCATGTGGACATCACTAGATCCCGGGATTTGTAAAATACTGGATTTGAATAAACTGGATTTGACTTACGGGCTAACATTAAATTAAAATTGACACCCTAACAGAGACGAGAAGTTTGAATATGAATATCTATGCGTTTACAGGGCTTAAAACATGTCATTGGATGAGTTAAGTGACTACTTAAAATGTTATACCGCCCAGTGTTTGATATCTACCAATATTATTTCAAGGAACTTGTATTGTATATAGACACAGTGAAATAGCGCGACGCTTCCCGTGTGAAAACTCTCTGTCATCCACTGAAAAAGTTGCAAGTGAAATTCTTACCGGATTATATCACCTATTATGAAACGCCCCAAGATGACTCTTCAATTTGTTAATATTCCCATCCAAACTTCTTGTCTTTGTTGAGATGTCAATATGTCTCCATTCGGCCCTATGATCCGAGATTATAGCCAAACTAACAATGGTGCTTGATTAGTCTATAGTCCATTATCAGCGTGTACATTATGTTCTCAAATCCAACAGGTTTCCTACGCGTGTAGACTAGGCATTATAACAAGCGGGCTGCATTAGGGGTGTGGTGGGTACAGGGGGTGGGAGGCTTGATATCATTACCAACTAATACTGTTACAGTAAATCGAGAGGTCGGGGACAACACTATGAAAATATTTCAAAACTAGACCAAGGCTAGATCTAGTCACTTCACTTTAACGAATCGACTTAACTCGTTTGAGAAACCACCGACCGTAGCTTTGAGAGAAATTGTATTAGTTTTTTATTAAGTTTTGCAATTGCCTTTGGGGTAGGAAAAGCTCGTACAAACGCTGGCGTTGGATGCATGAAAATAAAAATATTTGATCCTGATAAGTTTACCAAGAAATACTTTTAAAGCTTGCAATTTTGCTGCAAGCAAACAAGTTGTTTGTGGTGTATTAAAATTAAAGTGAAATTAGATTATCACTTAAGTAATTTGTAGAACATTACAAACATCCATACTTGAGAAAAATCACTTATGATTGAAATCTTGTTGTGAGTCCGCCACAGTCCAATATTATTGAATAAATTGGTTGTTTTATAATTTTATAATCTTTTTAAGAATTAATAACTAACTGCGAATTATATTTTAGCAGGTATTTTATTTTATTTATTTAACCCCCCTCAACAGGCCAGGTTGCCCAATTAAAGAGGGAACAACGTCACAAAGGCATGATCACTTTTAATTTTGGTGTTCTCACCGGGAATTGAACCCGGAACCTGCGTATCGTGAGTCCAGCGTCTTAGCCATTACGCTACGGAGGAAGCCGAGGTATATTGTATTATCAAATGCGAACTTTACTAAATTTATTTTTTAGCATCACACGTTGCTTTCTGCATAAAACAACATAATTTTATAACATTGTCACAAAAACCGGAAACAGTTTCAAAGGAATAAGTATGCCGTTGGCAACAATGTAATTTTATTCACCTCTGATAACAAGAAGCACGTTATAATAACGATATTATTCAGCTAATCGTGAAAGTGCCCAAAGTTTCAAGATTATTATTATTTAGGAGGGGAAAGTTTAGATTTATTCCCAAATAAATCATAACATCAAAAACTATGGTAAGGTCGTTAAAATATTTACGATAATCCTAATTAAGATTTAGTTAGCCAAACAATAAATTGCTTAGGGTAGCGCCATTAATGAATATTACTTTCACATAGAAACGTTGCGCGTTGTAATAAAACAGTACCCACTAGCTACCTAAATCCTTGCTATCTTAAAAACGATTCTCAAATAAATCCTGAAAAACAGGATGGTTATTTTTGCATTTTTTTAAAAAAAATCCGATATTTTCAGTGAAAATGCTAATATTACAATAATTTTATTAGTCGCATCCAAGTCATGAAAGCCCCACCCTTCCCTAGACTATTTATAAGACTATTGAGTCTTTTTTCAGTCCAGCCAACTCTACCGATTTTTTCAACAAGCTAAACCGCGATTTTAAGATTGTAAGTGTGAAAAAAAATGAAAAAAAGTCCAAGTCATACAAAATTAATATATTTTTGTAGTTATTTTAGCATGCAGAAAGTGCACTGAAATGCTTTAATTTATTTATATGTAGGAAGTCAGCAGCTATACGTTCACAATAAATATATTCAAAACGTTGTCCTGTTTTTCAAATTGCACCGTTATTTTGGAAGTACGAACCATCTAGGTACTTTGATTATGACATCGATATTAAAATTATTGAAAAAACTTTTTCCATTTTCCCCATTTAGTCCAATATATTTACGAATAAGATTAGCGAAGAACAGTTTTGTTATGCGAAATAGGAAATTCGTTCGAAGAGAAATAATTTGGGTATTAAAAACTGATTAAATCTTCTGTAATGAGAAGAATCATAAATTTAATGGAATTTTGAAGATTCGTTCAATTGGCTCAGCAGTAATGATGAAGGTTGTATTGTTTTCATATATTTCAGAAGAAGGAATTGTTTTCAAACAATATTGTGAATTCATTCGGGGCTTAATTTTTGAGGGGAGCAAAATTGTTTGTATTGAGTTTAATAAGTTCGAATAATTTTAATTAATGCAGAATATAAAACAATACGAGAAGCTTTTAAAATGACCATCTTACACAAGAACGCTTAACAATAAAATGAAATTTATTTCAAACAAAGAAGTATTAAAAAAGGATCAACAGACTCTTATATCACAATAAATATTAAGTACTTAAAAAGTTAGGTTAATCAGTTAGGTAATAGTACTTCCAATTCAATACTCGATTAAAAATAAAAAGTGAAAGATGAATGTCAAAACGCACATAACGGAGAAACCAAAAAAAGGAAATAAATTACAGAGAAAAAACATTTGATAGAACAAATGAGAAAGTCACAGCCGAACAAATTATGTTAGAGGAGACGTTACTTGGACACGGGAGCCAGGACAATATTGTATTAGTGAAGAATACTGTATCGAAAGAATAGATTTAATTGTATAAAGATTGTTAACGCTTGTAGGGCACAGCTGGATGCTGACGATAATAAAATCCCCCCCCTTTCCCGAGACAAATTAGATGAACCTATATGTGTATTTTCTTCAGTCCTGGCACAACACACTACCGATTTTTTTCATCAAGCTAATTCGAGAATTTACAACATTCCCCATTTCGACTAGTATTTATATCTGCCAATTATCAGAACTTGTATATATGTTCACTAGTGATGGAAATATGGACAAGGACATTGAAAGGAGGGTAAGTGCTGGTAACAGAGTTAATGGTGCCTTAAAGTCGGTAGTATCTAATAAGTGCTTATCAAAAAATGCTAAATTGGCAGTGCATAATGGAGTTCTGGTACCAACCCTCATGTATGGAAGCGAAGAATGGAGTTGGAAAAATAAGGATGAAAGTAGATTGAATGTAGTTGAAATGCGATCTCTTGCACTAATGTTGAAATTAGAGCAGAACGCAAGGCTGAGATAAGCACTATCGACAAAATTTAAGAAAGGTCTTTTACGTTGGTTCGGTCATGTAGAGCGAATGGATGATGAAAGAACGGCTAAAAAAATATATGATGCGACTGTGCCTGGATGTAGAAGTCGAGGAAGGCCGAGAAAGACATGGCTTGATCAAAGGAGAACGAGTGCTTGAAAGTGGGCATGTAAGAAGTCGGAATAATTGACGTGCGTGCATGAGAAGATGTATGAATGTGGAGGTAGCAAGAAAAGTATGCCAGGACAGAGTGGTGTGGCGTTCTATCCTCTCTGCCTACCCCTTCGGGAAATGGGCGTGATAGTTAGTTAGTTAGTATATATACAGTGAAATGGCGCGACGCTTCACATGTGAACACTCTCTGTCATCCATTGAGAAAATTGCTAAGCATTCTAGCAGAAACCTTTATGATTGCAAGTGAGATTCTTAATGTTAGCCCGTAATGGGTGAAATCCAGGTTTTGACTACAAGTATTTGGACACATTCAAAATGTTGTTTATCGGTGTCGTTAGTTGGATACGTCTAATGGGTCGTGTATATCTTGAAAATGCCTGCAAAAACATAGCTATGTAACTTAAATTTGGTACGCTTAAATATTGTTTTGTAAATTCAGAATTTGTGAGATCAAACTTATGTATAATGCTACAATGCCCTGACTCGACACGGACTATCTAGTGAGTCGGGGCCAGATCATTGGCATGGGACTCCACTGATTGAGTCGCCATCCCTTTATTGTGATTTTTAAATGTGTGAAATGTAATAATAATAAATAAATAAAGTTCCTTACCGAGTATAAAGGTGTGCAAGAAGTGGCTCTTGATGCAGGCAGGCGAGAAGCCCGTGTTGTCCGCCTCCAGGAAGACGACGCACACGATGTCGTTTCCAATGTGGCGCTTCCTCTGCAGCTTCTGAGGGTCGTGGCGCTCGTAGGGCAGCTGGGTGCTGACGTGGAACATGATCTCTATGGACCGCCAGCTGGTGTACACCGAATACAGGCCAGTCAGGTCGTGCACCGTGTCCAGACCGCCCTTGTACTTGTCGAAACCTGGATACAAAAGGAAAAACATATGAGATGGGGCATTTTAAATAGACTGCCTGAAGAAAAAATACTAAATGAAGAGAGAAAAAAAAAAGACGAAAGAAGCATTCAAAAAATATCCCGTAAACCTTATTTTTCAAATACTATAATAAGAATTTTTTTTAAAATACATTCTGTTAAATAATATCAAATTATACCAAAAACTATATATTATGTACTTCTACTACTACTACTTTCCCTTATCCGCACCCAATGGTGCATAGGGCACTGCATTGGTACACCAAGTGCAGTGTATCTTTATTACATGAAGGTAAGTTGATCAGTCTTACGCTTCAGTGCCAGTCCAAGGAAATGAGAACACATTAAATATTAATATGAAAATCTCCTGTAAATAAATATTTCATGTTGACCCCCTACGGGAATCGAACCCGCGACCTCATGCACGGTAGCCAAATGCGCTACCACTATGCTACGAGGCGGACGGAGTATGTTAAAAAAAACCATAATGTAATAGAGAGCAAATCCCTGCTTAAAAACTGTTTAGCAGTTAAGCGGGAATTTAACTTAACTTTATATATATGTACAAGTGAATAACAAATAAAAAAAACTAAAGATTTAACGATAGTAAAAATATTTTTCAGACAAATTCATTACTTTGGCAAAAGTGGTGAGATTGAACTTTGATATATTTTTTTCTGCATAGTCATTGAAACTTTTAACCAAATCGGTGCAAACTAAAATTTTCAGCAAAAATTATAAAATGAATAAAAAGTAACAAGCTGGTTAGTATTTCCGTAAAGGCAACATAAATCACAGATTGCTCTATACTTTTTGTATAGGCAAAGTTTCCGACTGGAGAGTACTCAGAAAGGTTTAGAACTTGTATAATTTGTTCAAATAGAAAGAGTTTGGTATGCCTATATTATGGTTAATTTCCAACGATTGGTGAAAACTTGAGCGGTTCTTGGAAAACTCTACCAGTAATCCACTAATAATATTAATTACTAAGCAACTTAAATATTTTACTTGAGAATTTATGTTTCATTTAAATCGATATACATACATATTATAATGGTAAGTAAAGGTATAAATAAATTTTACATAGATAAGTCTTGTTATGTTGAAAAAAACTAATCAAATATTTGTTTACGCTTACAGGGAAAAGCATACAAATAATTAAAACAAAGAGATGGTTTAAAAAATATGTATAACAATAAAAAAATCAAAATGCAACAATCTTAGTAAGGTACCCCGCAGACTAGAGACTTTCTATCGGGCGATAGTTTAGTCGGGTTGGGCTGCTCGCGCACACTGAATAAAAAAAACAGTCGGGTTGGTGATGAGTGAAGAAAGAACAAATTACAAATTACACTAGAGAACAGTGGGCCAACTGCTCTCGAATGATTTTCCAGTTAATAAACGACTTTTAAAGAGAGCGGTCGCAATGAATGTTGGAACAATATTGTCAAGAAAAGTTATTATTGCTGCAATACGAAAGAGAAAGCTATCGCCCGATTAAACGATCGACAAGTGTGCGCGCGTGGAAGAGCGCCATACTTATTAAGCTATCGGCCGATAGTTTATCGATAGGATAGTTTAAAGGCAATCGCAAGACCTATTCAACTTAGCAATCGGCCGATACCGGATCGTTGTAGTATGCGCACTTGCATACATCTTCATACTGATTAAAAGCCCGACTGAACTATCGCCCGATAGAAAGTCTCTAGTCTGCGGAGGCTCTAAGAGTTGATTCCGAGTTGAAGTTTGATTCCCGATGGGGGTCAATATAAAATATTTTTTAGAATGTGATTTTTCGCATAAAAATATTTCATATGTGATACCTTGGACTGGCGCTGAAGCGTAAGACTGATTGTCTCGCATGCTACACATGATTTCACTGCATTTGGTGTATCAATGCAATGCCCTATGCACCCTTGGGTGCGGATAAGAGAGAGTAGTAGTAGTAAGAGTAGATTACAAAGAATTGTAATAAAAAAATAATTAAAAAAAATATGGATATATTAACGGAAAAAAATAATTTAAACGTTTAAGAACAATGTGATGTGAGTTCCGAGACACATTAAAAATATAAAAAAACAAATATTCAGAAAAACGACCAAATTATACATCATAATGGCAGAAAATAAATTAAATACTACCTAGCTATTATTTTCCAAGAATGCCAAAACGCTTTATAAAAAGAATGCAAACAATTTCCGTAAAGGGATACGTAAACAAAAGCTCTCATTTTGTGTATCAACAAACGGGCAAAAATTCGATTTCAGCAAAATAAAAACGTAATAAAACCAAAAACAGGATTTACGCAAAGCCGCGTACTAAAAAATAACCGATAAAAATACACAGGAAGGTTTTTCTGATGAGCGAAACAGTAAATTGAAATATTTTTTTTACCATAATTTTATTAGATTTTTAAGAAATGAAACTGAGGTGAGCGAAATATTGTAGGTAGGTTCTAAATAAAAACGTATTAATTTTCTAGATGTTGAATTTTTTTTAAACAAGATTTAAATGTAATAGCTAATTATCCACCTTGAGATTACTTTTCCGTTAAAAATCACAATTTGCCACCAAACACGAAGTAGAAAAAAAAAAATAAATACGTTAACGGGTTTTGGCCCAGCGGGTAGCGTCGCGGTTGGTAATCCCCGAGTCCAGGTCGGTTCGAAAAAACTTTTTTTTTTTTCCTTTTTTAAATTCATAAAAGAAATCTACGCAATTTTATGATATTTGCACATATTTCAATTTGTAAATACTATTTTCAATAAAGCCTAAGCGGCTTGTGCTTGAAAATAAAAATCGGGTCGTGTCGAACATTTTATCGAACCGACGATCTCCGGACTCGCGACCGCGTTAAAACCCACTGTTATCCCCCCCGTTCCATGACTTAATTTTATTTTTTTTGTGCGTTAGTACATAATACAATTTGCGTGTCAAAACAATGACTCTCCACTCTCCACTTTTTCTAGTTCCGAGTAAAATGCAATAAATTGCAGTAGCAGTAGTAACAAAACTGACATGCTGCAAATTACTAAACACAAACTAAAATGTAACAAGAGGTGTTGCCGCCGCACGCGCAGGACGTCTACAGCCGTAACACATAACGTTACGTACACAGGAAAATGATTAAACAACAAATAAACGTGTCCTTACCCTGAGTCGTACTTTATCTCCGAGAACTTGAAGGAATTCTTCAAACAAGGGCGAGTTCTCATTATTATCTAATATCTCCTCTTCCGTGTACTGCCCTTCCTTCACATAGATGACCCCAACTTTCAACTCGGACTTGATAAACACCTGAAACAAGAAATCAACAGTCACATTAGAAGGAAAAATAAACGATTCAAAACATGAAGAAACTCAACTGACAGAAAACTCCAGGACCTCAGCAGTAAAAGTTTAAGCTCGTTTGATGACTGAAAAACTATCAAATATCATTACTGTAATCTAAAAAGAAGCCGCGCGCTGCAGTCAAACCGTAGAAAAATATTTACAGGTAAAATATGATACGAAGTTATTTATTTGTTATACATAATATTATACGTTATAAGACACACATAAGCTAAATGAGTACTCTTACACGACTCAAGATTTGTAAATTAACCCGCATTAACATATTTTTTGACCAAATAAATAAAAAATAAATAATGTGCCCAGTAGCTTAATCACAGATGATTGTCGACGTACTTAAAAACAAGCTAAGCATTTGACGGATCACAATGAACAGACGTTCATATCACGGTCGCGTTGCCAAGCACCATAGATGAAAGTCATACTTTGACAAATGTTTCGTTTTATTGCTTTCTCAAATTGATTAAAAGCAAATAAATGGCATGATAAATTGTGCACAAACAATCAAAACTCTATAAAACTAAATTATTTTACTTTACTTACAGTTTTAGCGTATTTTCCATTTTAAAGCGGTAATTAATAATCCCGATCGATAAACTTTTAACGGATGTTCCATTGTAGTTAAAACGGATTTTAAAAAACTTGGGTGGTAGTTTGAGAAAAATATGTATTGTGTGCTAGGTAGGTATTATAATGGACCCAGAGATTTTTAATGCTTTAATTATATTCCGTTAAAAGTTTAACAAATTACAGCGCGGTATTTTTTTTTAAAGTTTTTCATAATAAGTAAGAACAATTTTCTCTCACTGAGGTTTCTAGGATCTTGCATTTTTTATAATTTAAATTAAAAAGTAACTTAATTACGAGAGATGAGAACTGTTTTTAGAATTCTTATTTCTTGCCGCAGGAGAAATGCGAAAATGAAGAAATGGAAACTGATTACAATTTTCTTTTCCAAAACAAGATATTTTGCGTTAAGACTTTAAATAATATCTGAGAATATCTAGTGTTTTTTGTATAATATTATATTTTATTTACCAATCTTGTTTATTTAGAACACGTAATAACAGTTTTCAATGAATGGTCATTAAACTACCAATACCTATGTCCATATGTTTGTTATCTGTTGAAAAATTGCCAATGTTTTCAAATATTTGTTTAGCTGAAATTTTGTGATCTTATTGACAGTTTTTGCAATCAATCTTTACAATCCCAATAGCAGTACCTAATGTATTTAAAGCTTTCCAATTGTAATGTTTTTGCAAATAATGTTAATCTTTAACCAACATTATTTTGTCTTTATTTAGCATCTAAAATAAGTTAGAATCAACGTGCAATTGAGTTGTTATACACTGTGTGTGTGCATTTAACTACACAATGTTCATTTTCAAATTAATGTAATTTCCTATTAGTAATCAATTATTATGTAAAAAAAAGAAGTCGGTCATTAGTAGACTTGTAATTAACTAATGTCGATCCGTGGCTAGTGCTGTTCTGACATATTGGCAAACTTTGCGAAACTTTACAGAAATGAATTTCATTTTCCTAAAAACTGGGGGAAATTTTCATTATACGCTTTCAGCACATGACGCCTGAAAGCTAATATGGTCCAATGACAGAAAGGGGCCGTAAATTTGCAGAGTTTCTATCATCCGAATACGGTAAAATAACGTGGATTGTGTCAGAAAATGTTTTTAGTATTTTTTTTTGTTTTCAGTGTGTAAGCTCTAGCGTTAATAAAAGAAAACGAAACGTTTTGTGCGAAATTATTAATATAACGTCGCACGTTAAAACCAGATATTAGTGTAATCAATTTCATAAGTGAAACGAATCGAAAGCAGAATAAATCCCGCCTTTGAAGACACTTAAATATACGTTTTTAAATACGCTATGAATAATACAACGTATTTCATGTAGGAGTATGTACGTTAATCAGTGACAGGTGGTAAAATAATGTGAGTAAAGCTTTTTGTAGCTGTGTGTAATACTAAATTTACCATTTGACAATCAATTACCTCACTCGTTCCATGTAATACTATTAATATGACAAAAAAAGATACAAATTTCTTTGAAAATCATTGTTTAGGTTAGAAACATGAAGAAAGGCAGAATTATGACCCTAGCAACAAGACCAAATGCTAAAAGAAGGCGAATTTATAGAACCAAAAGAACAATATTCAGATATTATTTTTTTTTTTATCACGGAATTCCATTGATTACATTTTTCAACTATCTGATTTATTATAAACGTCAACTATTATTAAAGTACATCCTCCTTGGTGTATGTTGTAAAGTAATTGTAATCAGATATTTTACTTGCAATAGAATACTTTCATATAAAGTAAAACGATTGTAAAAAAAATAGTTAAATTGGTTACTTTAAAAGAAATTTCCAACCTCCAAGTTAAAACCGACGTAAAAATTGTCCACTAGAATGATTTTCAAGGATCTCGTCCGCC
Source organism: Micrasema minimum (assembly GCA_022494985.1). Taxonomy (NCBI): domain Eukaryota; kingdom Metazoa; phylum Arthropoda; class Insecta; order Trichoptera; family Brachycentridae; genus Micrasema; species Micrasema minimum. The sequence continues at coordinate 64,302 of JAGVSP010000626.1, forward strand.
ATTTTCATGCTCCATTTTCTTTCTAGATCCAGAACATAGCGTAATGTCCTGTCTCCACGGTTCACGGTAGAAACAGGACGAGAGATGATTCCTATGAATAAAGGACATAACCATTACTGCCGGGAGTCACGTTGGCGGAGTGTTCCTTAATCTACGTACTACGTATATTTTGGTTCCAAAAAGTGCGGAATGAATATTTAGTCGCAATAATTTCGCCGCTTTAAGAGATATACGACAGTCGTAACAATTTGGATAAGAAATTCATTGTGATTGATTTATTTTGAAATCATGGTGGAAAAGCCATGATGCCAGCAAAAGCGAAGAAGCCGCATACGAGGCCAGCACAGCAGCAGTATCAAAAAACAGATGTACTAAAATCTATTGATTATGGGCTAGTTTCGTTAGAAGAATTTTTATTTTGAACATACACAAAGAAAGTTTCATTGTTTCAACGTATCTAATAACTAATTAACCATCACGAAATTTTTCCGAAGGGGCAGGTAGAGAGGATAGAACGCCACACCACTCTGTCCTGGCATACTTCTCTTGCTTCCTCCACAATCATACATCTTTTCGTGCACGCATCCGACTTCGCACATGCCCACTTTCTAATACGAATATTTATACATTAGAAGCATTTTTTTTTAGCCTGGATTAGCCAGTTATAATATAGAAATTTATGAAATTGGAATCGTTTTTTTTTCCTAAATTGAGACCACGAAACTATGAAAAAATATCATTATTATTTTATTTACTATCCGATAAAATTAGGAATAATATTGACAGGGCATTGAACAAGCATATATCCCAACTTACTAGATATGTGTATAAACCCGCTGTTATCTTGAAATAATAGATGCAGAGCAGATAAATAAAACATATTCTGATATTGAAACTTTGCGCTTTAAGCTTATCAATGAATAATCACATGGTTTTTTGTTTTTCCTTCACTCTGATAGCGAATGCCGATAAAGAATTGACGATGTTGTCTCAGATTGGTGTGAGGTCACCACCGGAGTGCGACAGGGTTGCGTCATTGCCCCATTTCTGTTTATAATCCTCATGGATTTTATCCTGAGGATGTCAATTCCGCCAGACCGAGGAATATCCATCTCCCCCTCCCAAAAGCTCTGCGTTCCGGAGTACGCTGATGCCGTCCTTATTGACGACTCAGTCGGGGGCCTTCAAGTTATTGTTGATAGGCTAAATTAGCACTCCACGTGCATGGGTTTAAAAATCAACACTGGTAAAACCCATGTCATGTGTAACAGCTCGTGTCAAGATGCCCAGATCCTCCTGGCTTTGTCGGGACAAGTCATCGAAAGGGTCGAGAGCTTCAAATACCTGGGAGCGTAGATGGCAAAAAACGTTAGAGTTCAGAAAGAACTGGCAGTGCGGCTTGGAGTAGCGGGCGCCGCATTCAACAGTATGAAAGCTGTCTGGAGATCGGATGTTTACTCTGTTAAAACAAAATCAATGAATTATAAATAATATACTGTAATATTTAAATTTTGTGACTGATTTCAAATATAAACTTTTTTGTTAACTTTTTGCCAGTGAAATTAACTAACTCTTAAAACCTCAATTTGCATCCCAGTTCAGGAAACAAAACCGCGCTAACATTATACATCGATTTTCCTTTCGTCCTGGCATTAAATCCAAAGAAAAGTGTTTTTTTTTTCACCACCCATCATACGTGGCTAGTTTTTGAATTTTTTTTTTGGCCTTTTGGTAACATTCTTCCCTTATACGTGTTGCATTATAAATAAGGGCGAGGGTAGAATTACAAAACGTGAAAAGGGGTGGAAAATGTACGAAAGTGAGTTGGGTATTTGCTGGAAAAACGGCTCTGTAAAAGTGATTCAAGTATACACGTTTTATCGGTATTTTTTATGACGTCACTTGAAGGTAATGCCGTTGACGTTTTGGAGAAGGGACTTGCAGGTTAAGGGTTAAATTGCTAAGAAACATTTCACAAATATTTAACTAGAGAAGAAATATTACGTAAATAATAAAAGAGGAATATAACTTTCTAGTTTTGACGTTTTCACGATAAAAAACAAACCATTTTCACACTAGACGGAGATGATAAACAGTATTGCGCTGTAGTTGAGATTTGTTGAGATTTTAGTTTAGAAATTGTCTGTATTTCAGACATCAACATGTTAAAAATGTTACCCGTGTTTTACGGGCTTCATCCAGACACTATAAAATACCTCATAAATACAATACAGAAAAACGTTTTACGATTTTTTGGAACACAGAATGAATGTAAACCGATAAAAAGATATTGATGGGACTATTTCACAAAAACTATAATGATCCAACACTTATATTATAATACGCTAATGGTTTTGTATATGCCGTTATATGTATGAAAATGCCTAGTAATACATATACAGGATGTTTTAAGTTTAAGGTATTACTTATTATTTATTTTTTTGAAATTTAATCAGATTTTGAAACCGCTGCGTTAAGATGAAGTTACGTTATATTTATGAAGGCAAAATTAGTAAATTTTGGTTGCCAATTCGTAAAGTAAAAAAAAATTTTTTTTACAAAGTCATCATGATTAGATCCTATTATTTAAGTTGCCTATTGAGATATTAACACGTACACATGAAAATAAAACCTTTTTGAAAAAGAACTATTTAGTATTGATTTTGTTTTAATTTGAAGTTTTTATTTTCAGTTCCTTTCTTTATTATTACATTATTTATTTGATGGAATTTATTTGCACACTATGCTGCAATATTACTGTTATTTTATTTTTTATACACAATGGCAAATAGTAGGAACTACAGGGACGACATTGCTTTTTTAAATAGTTTAATTTAAGGTTTGTCCTAAATTGTTTATGCGAAAATAAAATAAATAAATAAATAATTTGTTGAAATTTTCATTCGAAGACGTACATAAATGGTTTCATGTGCTTATATTAAAGAATAAGCAACCGAATATTGCGTCTATATATTGCTTTGTATAAACGGCGCCTTGGGCTGGTACTGAAGTGTAAGACTGATCATCTCGCCTTAATGTAATAAAAATATTGATCAAGGTACACTGCACTTGGTGTACCAATGCAACGCCGGGTAAGGGAAAGTAGTAGTAGTAGCGAAGCCTTTTTGCCTTTATGAAATTGATCGAATTTTCAGAGCTTTCAGGTAATATGAGGAAGTTACCCGTTCATTTCGTTCCGCCATTTTCTTTACCTGAACCGTTTCCGCCGCTGTCGTCACATCCGGTCGTGATTCCGGCACTGAATAATTTACAGTTTCACAAATGTTTGCTGATAAAATATTTTCACCAATGTTTTCGAGACTTCATCTTTAAATGTTATTAATAAAGCGGTAGCAGTGGTTACCAAATTATCAATTCGATGTTTGAGGTAGAGTCATGATATACAATGTTATTTCTGAGTGTTTTGGAAATCATTTTATTATTTGGTAAATACAGATACTAAATAACGATATTTTGGGTTTTTTCGAATCGGTTTCATAAATGCATTTAAAAATCCTTTGTATTCTGTAATAAATAATGTCATTTAACCTGACCTTTTCTACTCAGTGTATTGCAAGTGTGTTTATTTATCGGTTGGTTAGTTTAAAATTTAAGAACACTCATATACATACATATGCCAATGTACGCTATTGTAAAAAAAGTTAATAAAATCATCATCATCATCACTTCAGCCCGTTGAGGTGCACTGCTGGACATAGGCCTCCCCCTGCCGTCTCCACTCCTCCCGGACCTGCGCCGCCCCCATCCACTGTCTTCCAGCAGACTTCCTGATGTCGTCCACCCATCTCATCGGTGGACGTCCTTGAGGCCTCTGATTTCTCGGTCTCCACACCAGAACGCGCCTCGTCCATCTGTCGTCCGTCATTCTGGCTATGTGACCCCCATTTCCACTTCAACCAAGCAAGTCAACGAATGAAGCTTCGGAATGTAAAATTTAGCTTTCCAAAAGCCACCCAAGAGAGATTTATAATAAAATAAAATATACACTGAATTGTCAAAAGTCAAAAAGTAGCTTTGATTCACAAATACATACAAAATATACGAATAAAAGTTGAAACAGGAAAGCTTTCCGGTCAAGATGATCAGTTTTTACAGGGTTGATAAAAAAAGGTAGGTAATTTTTCATCGTGTCTTGTGTGAACGAGTTTTATAAATGATTATTTCGAAATGAAACAATAAGTTTCCTTAAGGTAGCTAACCTTGTCTGAATTACTAAGATATGGGGGTTGGCAGAACTACACGAAATACCTTCTACGATTATGTTGTTAAGGGACCCAAAACTCCTAGAAATTGTACATGAGAAAATATTTCTCTTACTAGCGTAATATGCGTGTTACAGTGTCCATCTATCAAAGATTATTTATTATTTACGGTGTTTTGGCGAGAGAAGACAGTCGGAAAAAAGAATAATAATAGTAAATATACGAAAATTAATTAATCCAAAAAAGGTTAATTGAATTTGACCCAAAAAATAATAAATTAAAATTAATTGCCCACTCCTATCTATTTGTATGACTAGAAATAATGAAAAAAAAACAAATATACTATTTAAATTTTAAAAATTTAACTGAAAAACCATAGAGAAAGTCAATGCTTGCTTTTTTATTCATTCCTAAGAGGGTTTTCGTTGTTCTTTTCATTTTCTTTAACCCTCAAAGTACTATTGAAACGATCCACGGCATCCGGTGATGCAACCTCGGGTTACCCATACAAAATGTTGATTTATAACTTTTGCATTTTTATTTTTCATATAAATATTTTTTTATCAGTGTGTGTAATTAGTGAGCCTGTCATAATAACTCGTTATTATCATTTTTAAAGCTAAAAAACGCATTTTAAATCTCTGTTTACTGCAAAATAAACGAGGTTTGTATGAAATTTCCGAAACATGCATGTTAAAAATATTTTTTAAGTAATTACCTACAATTCTTATGGGTATCAAATATTTTTTTCCGGTGTACAAGGGTTTGATTGAAGATTAACGAAAATACCATTGTTATATTTTGATTATTTACGGAGATGTGAATTATTTATATAGATTTTGCTCATCATAAAACGCATCCAATTTATTATGCTCTGGATACGTAAAGAATTATATCTACAAACTCCAGTAGTAACACTCTAGTTGGTAGACGTGTTTATTTTCCATATAATTTTAAAGAGCTATTTTCGCTCAGGAGTGAATGATAATTTTAAAAGTAAAATTCTTCGAAACAATCAACCTACGTAACATTTCACCTTTTTTAAAAATGAATATAAAAATGTTTTCTTAAAAATAAGTACCTAGGTGGACAAGTATTTTAATTTTCACATCGCTTAAACAATTCGAAATAAAGGTGCCCTCTCAAATTTCCACGCTCCATTTTAAATTATTTACCTTGGTTCGACGCTTTATGAAAAATAATTTGAATTCTTAAATTTTCTCCGAGGCAAATGTTTTCATTTATGTAACAGAAAAATTTTCAGGTAGCTAGGAAAAACAATTTCCCTGAATATCTGTCATATCTTTACCTTCCCCTAAATACCTTACACCGTGATTGTTAATAAATATTTCAGCTACCTAGCTGTTCTTAATGGAATTTGGAAAATGTGATTTGTTTAAAATAATACCAGTAATTACATATTTTATCCGGTACTAAGTAATTAAATATGTGTTTTTAGCCATAATTACATGACGAAAAATTCATAGGTAATTACATTTTTAATTAGGATAGCGATTTAAAACATACTACGTTTTATTTAGGTCCACTATAAATTATTTAATAAACGTGCATAGTATTATATAGGCAAGTATGTACTGTACATATACATTTAAACATTGCCGATGATGTATTTCAATTAGACTGTTTTATTTAACAAATATTTATATTTTGAAATCAAAATGAAATATACCAAAACAAAAGTTTTCATGATCGCCGCAGGACGAGCTTTTGAATAATTTTATCAGGGTTTTTTGAAAGTTTGAAAATGTCAAACATTTGAATAGAATATCGGTGAGTTGGTGAGGGATGATATTTACAAACGCTGATAAATATTTCCACAAGTATCCCAGTGGAGGTATGCAGAAACTCGAGTATCCACCGTATACCTGAACCCACCACATTGGCGGTCCCTCAAGTAGGAGAGATCTCATTTCAGAAAACTTAATATACACGCATTTACATACAACTTTTTTGAAAATGTATTTTTATGAATATTTACGATATAATTTGACATCACAAGGGGCTATATTTACTTATTTGAACTTGTATATTGTGAGTTTTAAAAAAAAAAAGAGAATAATAATGTTCCCTCCGTGGGATATCATGTGCCGAGAGAAACATTTTACATTTTTTATTAGTACTTCCTACATTAAATCTTAATTTCATTAATACAACATCAATAAGATAATTATATTAATTAAATATTCAGTTTAGCTAAATGAACACGACAATGAACATTTTAAAAAAAAAAACGAATAACAAATAGATATATGATCTAAATTTCTAAATTAAAGTCATAACACCCCCTGACTATCTACTTGGCCTGATCAATCCTCAATTTGTGTACGACCTACCTTCGTTAACAATTTTTTGATGCCCAGTTTATAGGCAGAGCGTTTTTTAAGTGTTCTGATGGATAATGGGAGTAAGTTGTACTTAAACTAATTAACTTACTAACTAACCATCACGCCATTTCCCCGAAGGGGTAGGCAGAGAGGATAGAACGCCACACCACTCTGTCCTGGCATACTTCTCTTGCTTCCTCCACATTCATACATCTTCTCCTGCACGCACGTCGATTATTCCGACGGAATAATAGTAGGGAAGGCTTCTTTGACCAATAGTAGTGAATATTTTTGGTGGTTTTTGAAGCATCATAGTAGTGTGCCAAGATTGGCTTCTGATATGGTAGTTAAAATCCGTTTTATGAAGAAGTGGTGTGGATTTGATTTCGGAAAGTCACAATCGGCGAATATTCAGGAAGCGGGGAAGGGAAGCTCACCTGATCCAGCTTGAGTAACTCCTCGGGAGTGTCAGGCAGCTGGCCGAGGGTGAGTGGGGGGCTGATGTTCACCTCCTTCCCCAGGGAGCGGACCACCTCCTCCCTGTTGTAGCGGTCTGCGAACACGCATGAAGCGGGGATCAGGCCGTGGACCGTGTAGCTGATGGCTCGAACTAGAATCCTGAAACAATTAAACCAATAACAAAATTAAGTTAAGGAATGCTAATTGTGTTCATCGGAGATGTTATAACACATATCCATCAGTCATCTAGACTTATGGCACATTTATAAAATCTATTTATGCATCTAAAAACAAAGATTTGTTGAAAGGCGTGAAACCAAAATGATTGTTTAAGGTCTTTACATATGAAAAAAAAGATTATAATTTGTATTTGCCCTGCAGCTCCATAGGTATTAGTGGAGATTTTGGTTAATGGTTGCTCTAAAACTACGTCCACAAGTACTGCACAGCGTAACGGAGATTTAATGTCTCAGATGCGTTTGTTTGGGCTTTTTTTGACGTGACAACGTCTAATAAATCGATGAACGCCGGCTGCACACACGAAAAAGCATGACTCATTGTCACGTTCCGCCCGAGCCGAGTGTGCAAGCGAGAGCGCGGAACAAGCGATAGAGAGGCACGATCGGCCAAAGCGTTCGGTTTGTGACGCATCTATCTCTCTTTCACTCCATCGGCCGATGCGAATGTTAATTTATGGACAAACTTGTAATTTTCATATGCTATTTTTCATCAATGTTTTCTTATGACGTTATCACGTAAAATTATAGTCCGTTTACCGACTTTACAGACAACCAAAAGTTTTTTAGAATGCAGAGAGCGCTTAAAGGCTTTGGCTTGAATAGAAAAATAGTGCGATCTTTTGATGAAGCAAAAAATAAATTAGATTATTAGAAAAAAAGTTAGAAATCTCCGTTTTCACTAAGTCTCATAATCGCCTAAAACTAATTTGCATAAGAATGCACGGTACGGGAATACATGGGGCAGAAGACAATGCTAATCAGTTTAAGGCAATTGTGAGCCTTATTTGCATTTCGCCAGCTAGTTTAGTAAATTGGCGTGCTATTAGTGTATTACTAAACCAAAACAGAGTTCACTGTAAACTGTAAATCTCGCTACAATTCATGGGATTATTTCAATCGGAGAACCCTTCAACAAGTAATTGGACGAGCGCCAGGGGATCAGATTCTAAACAAGGGTAGATAATTATTACCGACATATTTATTGAATTTTCAGTTTATTAACAAAATGGCTTGAATTACTATATACTTAGATAAATTTCTTACATATTAATAGAGTAGGTACCTAAGTATATTATTTGTCATAAAACAGAATATGTTGCACAGTAAATTTTCCAAGCATGCAACGGTTAGCAGTTTGGCCGGATTGCAATTGTCACTTTGCATTTGCCGAAAAAATATTTTTCAGAGACCATAATTTAACCTGTTCTCCTCTATGGATGCGAATCGTGGCACCTAACCAGGGCCCAAGATAGCAGATTTCTGAGTTTTCAGAGTAGGTGTCTTAGAGGAGTTTTAGGTGTGCGGTGGTTTGACTTTATAAGGAACACAGAGGTGAGGCAACGGACACATCAACCCTTGGTATCTACTGTCGTCCGGCGAAGGCGTTTCGGCTAGCTAGGCCATATACTACGTATGCCTCTCGAGAGCCTTAACCATGCTTGCCTATTTTACAAGGCATCAGGTTCGCGGCGTCCTGGTCGTCCACTGTCGGCAATTCGTCGGCAGTTTGCGTCAGAGCTGCGGCACGTGGATTTGACTTGGGAGGATGATGTATGATGATGATGATAATTTAACGATAGTAAATGTTAAGTATTAATTTGATGAATAACATTTTGAATGAACGTAATTTTTATTTTAGGCTTTTAAGAGTAGCGTTGTGTTTTTTTAACGTGTCTTGTTTAGATTTATGATGAGAAAGGTCACATGATTAGTGATTTGTGTAATTAATTTAATAAGTCTTTGAGAGTTTTTGATTTGTGTGTTTTTTTTTGTTGCGTAACAAAAGATAAACTTGTTTTCGAAATGGACGTTTCTTTGGAAGAAAACGGCAAATTTGGAAGGAAAACTTGTTAGGATGGCACTGAACCAAAACTCAAATCACACATCACTGGCCACCGAACAATTGAATTTAACTGAATCAATGATTTTGCCAAAAGCACAATATCTATGGCCAAAGTTATCTTCGTCCCTTCGCGATATATTCCTTCCTTGTGCTCGGCCGACAGAGATATCTTATATCCGGAGATTTCTAGGCGGCATTAGAATCGCCATAATTCCGAGAAGATATTCTCAAGAGGAATTATTTTAAAGAGATTGATGACATTAGCCGCCGATATGAAAAGAAAAAGTATTCTCCAGGGCACAGATAATGACACAGGGGATCTCTTTCACTCATAAAAAAAAAAAAGGAAAGTTACTTTTCATTTAAAACACCTTTTTGATTTTTTTTACTAAATGGCTTTTTGGCAAAAATATATTGAGAAATGATCTACTACTACTTATCTCCCTTAACTGCACCCAATGGTGCATAGGGCACTGTATCGGTACACCAAGTGCAGTAATTCTTGATCATTTGTTGTTTCATTCATCATTGTTCAACACTCTGCAAAGCTATAAGCATGCAATATTATCCCAATTTATGACAGATCGTTTAAATAGTATCCAATTGTGATTTCCTTTTTTGTTAAATAATAAAGTAAAATTATAAGTAGGTACCAAAAATTTATTTTTAACTTGGCTTGCATGTTTTGTAACTTTTTCAACTTGTTTTTAAAGATTTAATTGATTTTAACATGCTTGATATTATTTTTTTTTTCTCACATACATGTAACTTAATAAATGTACTTTTATCGTTTTAATGTAATGTAAATGCCCATCGGGCGTATATGTACAAATAAATAAATAAATTTTATTAAATGAAGGTAAGATGATCAGTCATACGATTCAGTACCGGTGCAAGAAATCACACATGAAATATTAATATGAAAATCACATGTAAATAAATATTTCATGTTGACCCCCTACGGGAATCGAACCCGCTACCTCATGCACGGTAGCCAAATACGCTACCACTATCGCTAATCGCTGATCGCTCTACACAATAATAATAAGCGGAATTATTTAAACAACATTTTTGAAATGAATACAAATACTTGTAGACAAATTACTGGATTATACCCATGCTGGGCTGAAATCAGATATTATTGATATCCCAACAGAGACAGAAAAACTCAGGAAATTATTTAAATTTAAAATTACCAAAAAAAATTGAAGTCTAACTATAATTTATACGAATGATTAGTTATAGTGTAGTGTAGATTAGTGTAGGATTAACAAAAAATCAAATAGAACCAAAATGGACTGATTAATATAATTTACTTATTATAATATGTGGAATTAAGTATTCATGTACAAGGGAATGTAAGAATATACAATACCTAAATTCGGGTTTATTTTTTAAAAATGTGTAGGTACTCAACAACATATTAAAGTACCTAATCTAACCAAATAAAAACCAATTCTATTTCCCATAAAAGCATTCAGTAATTTTGTTTTATTTTATAAACGTCATGGTAACACCAGCCATGACAAATTTACAAGTGGTGCGTGGAAGAAAACATAAGATCATTCTCCCACGCCTTGCCCACGCTTGAATTTTATTTCATGACATTTCTCTAGCAAAATAACACATTTCATGCAGTAATTATAATGAAATTAGAAGCAGGTGTATAAAATAACAGAATACGTAGACATATGTTTTTTAGATTTTGCAAGTATTTGTTGGGTCAGAACGGATGATTTTTAATTCAACTCCCCACACTTAACCCCTTTTCGTTTGAGTTATCATCAAATCAAATCACTACTACAACTTTCCCTTATCCGCACCCAATGGTGCATAGGGCACTGCATTGGTACACCAAGTGCAGTGTTATCATACTTATTTATATTTTATTATTCACATATTTATACTATAATATGTTGAGTTTCACACACATTTAAATACTTTATATTTCAAACAAAATAAAAAATTTAATATTTACAAATTTTGCAAAAACCAATAAAATTTATTTGTATTCAAAGCATCAAAGGAAGTTTTTAGAAAAAATAATCATATTATGGCATAGTAGATCATGCTCAGAAAGTAAGTAGATTTATGTTTTTTTAGAAAATGTGTATTTAAAAAAAATACAGGGTATTGTTGGTATATAATATGTTGACTTTTATTCCACATTATTGCCATCCATTGCGAATTGCCGTCTTGTACTTCACTTATATATATGAATTCAATTGAACCCTCTACTGCTGTTTTTTTTTATTTTTACTTATAAATTGGGACCGGAATTAATTGATAAACATTTTATCAACAGCGTCTTCGAGGTGATTTCTCACAAAAAATGCGCTCAATAAATAAGCCAAGTATTATTAATACTATTTAAGAAATACAAACGATAGAAATGTTTAAAATTTCGAAGTAAAGGTGAGAGGAGAGTATTTATGGTAAAGGATTATCTACTTACTCGCTTGGAGGGGAATGTTTACTAACTTTATGTTTGCTTTTAATTATGGAAACACAACACAGCGACTCAGTTGAGAGTAGATCTCTCCCGAGTTAAGATATACTCCACGTTCTTGTATCATTCACCAACTTTCCCGTTGATCTGGCTGTTTTGTACCGTCTGCGTCTCCGTGAAATGGCTTGCGGTCTTCGGTAAGCAATAGTCTGCGTAGTTTGCCTATTTAGATTAAAGTTAATTCGTTAGCAGTAACGCCAGCTAGCAACACAAAGTATCAACGCCAACGTGATAACCTTAAAATAGGTGTTGACTGTTGGTAAAAACAACGTAGTAACAACCTCTCAAAGTGTTTGTCTTACAGAATAAAGTTTATTATAATGATAAACAAAACTATGATACTAAAAACCTCGCTTATTCTGTTGATGATTTGAATTCAAGACGCTTGCGCTTGCTGATTCGTAGAAATCATCTTCAAAATACTCCAATTAAAGCTAGCTGTATTTAAATATTTGTAAATGCCTCACTTTCCGCATTTTAAATTTTCTTGGTTTTATATGTATTAAGGTAAATAATGTAATCAACTAAGCCTTTTATCGTATTAATGGACATCTTAGGTAAATACAATCGTTATTGTACCCACTTAAATACTATTGTTTTTCTATTGCATTCTTAGGTTATTAACAGATCTTTAAACCCTTTACAATTAACATAAACGACCAAAAAATTCTAAAAACATTATAAATACAGGGTGTAACAAAACTCGTAGTACAACCCAGAAACTGGTGAATCTACATCATATTTGGAGTCGAATGTGTTATATTACTTTTTAATCTGAAAAAAGCATTCATAAGTATGGGAGATTAAGTAAAATTGCGTAATTTCTTATTAAAATGCGGTTTCTTTATTTTGTTTTCTTCATGGATAGTAAGAAGTTGACGAAATATATGATATTTGATAAAATTTGCAAAAAAAAACGAAAAAAAATCTACTTTGAACGCAATTTTCTCGAAAACTAAGGATAAAATAAAAAAAAAAATTCTACAAAATCGACTCCAAATATGATGTAGATTCACTGGTTTCCCGCTTGTACATCGAGTTTTGTTACACCCTGTATATTAACGCCATATTTAATAAGCTCCTGTGTAATTAAAAGGCAAAAGTTTCGTTGTGTTATATTGTTATTACGTTTATACGAACTCAAATACTAATTGCATTTTTAAATAAATAGTGTCCATAGAAAAAATCTTTTGTGAACATAAAATCACTATAAATGTGCACTAATGGAAATCAGAAGCAAAACCAAACAATTAAGTTAATCTGTTTGAGTTCCAGCCATCCACGTTTATTAAATTGCATTCAGTATATTATTTGGAGCGCTGTTGCTTTGAAACATTTCATTATTAGCCGTAGTAGTAAAGTTGTTATTGCAAAATGTTGAGGGTTACGATGGACCTATTCTGACCGCAGGGTAGAACCAAAAGGGACATAAATAACCCGCAGATGGCGTGATCTCTCACTGGACGGGACAGGGGTGCAGAACAACCCGCCCCACGCCGCCGCCACCACACCCCGCCACAGGAAAGGAGTAACTTATTACCTCGAGGGTTAAAAAAAGAGTTCCACTTCAAAAGCAGAAGAAAATTGAGGGCACTTGTAAAATAAAGAAAGAAAACGAAGCCTCTTAACCTGTTTACCTGTTTAGGTTTCGTGCTTACATGCGTGTAAAGAATAAATAAATAAATAAATGAACGTAAAAAAAAAACTATCAGTAGATACAATCTATGTCGATTTTTTGTTAAATTATGAGTTTATCTTCTGACAACTATTTCACCTCGTTGCGTCAGGCTACTGAATATTAATTACAAAATATAAATATAAATCAATGTTAAATACTTATCTATTTATTAGCAAGTCGAGCAGACGCTGTTCTACCTTTTTTGTAGGTGAAAAGAAAATTGATTTTAACAGATATCGGGGCACACATAGTAAAAAGGGAACTTTATGATTTCAAAATTGTATGATACAAATTGTATTATATTAATATCGTCATCATAAATAAGTGATCTCACTTCGACCCGAATTTCTGTTGACAAATTCTCCCTAAGGGCAGGACGAGTTATGGTGCCAGACCTAGGACCGGGACCGGACTCAACTTCGGGCCAACTATCAGGACTCAGGGAACACGAGAGGATGTTATGTATGGACCCCGAGGACCGAGGTAAGATTAACGATAGATGTGACAGTATTGCAAAATTACGATTTATTGGTGATGGTTTTAGGAGCATGTTCTTGGAATGAATGATTCAATTCACACTATCTAGATATTATCAATTTGCCTTCGTCCATTTTATACTTCAACCTTGATAAATAAGCACTCGTTTAAGCCCGCTATATATGGGACAGTTTACTACACAGTTTTCTGTGCAGTCTGAAAACGGTCCCGTATAAAGCTAAAACTGCATGAAAAACTGTGTGCTAGTGTCAGATTTAAGCTGAAATGACAGTCAATGTTTTTTATGTAAACGTTTAAGTAGACATTGGTTTTATTGTATGCTTTTAAATACGTAAAAAAAACAATAACATATTTACATTATTAGCTAAATATACAATTTCCTGAGAGCAAACATACGATAATAACTTACAATCGCGTTTCAAAAATACACATATTTAGCGTGTCTTTTGACAGAAGTTTGACAGACTGCACAGTTTTCTGAACAAGAAACTGTGTAGTTTTCTGAACAAGAAACTGTGTAGTTTTCTGAACAAGAAACTGTCCCATATAAAGCGGGCATTAGACAAGTAGTTGATAACAAATTCAACAATGTATTTTAACTCTAGTTTATTAAATATATTGATTGATTTATTTAACCACCTCACTAGGCCAGGAGGCCCAATTACAGGTGGGAACAACGTCATAAACACCCAGGCTTGAGAAAAATCACTTTTTTTTTGTGTTCTCACTGGGAATTGAACCCGGAATCTCCGTGTCGTGAGTCCAGCGTCTTACCCATTACGCTACGGAGGCCGCCAACACATATTGTAAAAAAATAAATTAACTTGAAGAAAACTGCGTAGAGTGAATGGGCATGAAGATGAAAGTCTTTCGGCTTTTATTTATTTTCTGTCAATAAAACACAAATAAATGAAGAAAATCGGATGAACTTCAGAATTTTATCTACAAATTCAGTGAATATTATAACAATTATACAATATTTCATATTATCGCACATTTCAGCAATAACTACGTAAATATTAGATATTTTTGTCTCGCGCAAGTCTTTTCTCAGGTAATTTATTTGTACCGTATCGTAACTATAAAAAATTGACAGAGTATTCCAGTTTTTCTACAAATCAAGTGCCAGAGTAAGAGCCGGGTCGCTACAGCAGACATGATACATTCAGTAAAGGAGGCTTCTTTTCGTCCTTGTCCGTGATTTATTAAATACGACGTGTTAACATTCTGATAATACGATATTTTCCCAAGACGGAGGTTCTTAGATCACAATACGTCGGCCGCATTAACTATTCGGGGCACAGCATCAGCTCCAGCCAGATGGGACCCCCGCCCGCCCTAAACCCGGACCCCGCCTTGTTAAGGGATGTCAAAAACAATACTTATACATCACGGGAGACCAGCCCTGGGTGGGGGAGGGGTAAAGGAGGGAGTTATCAAATCTCTGCACTGAGATAAATAATCATTTCACACGGAACGAAACACAAAGGAATTTAAACAATAAATTCGTGAATTGTTTTATTTTTCGGACAATTGATCACGTGATCTCGGATTATTTATATGTTCTCATTTCTACAATGGTATTTAGAATTTATTCAAGTAAATTATTCTAAAAAAATAAACTAAAATATTTCAAATTTTGTAAGCGCTTCCGTGTTCTAATGTTTGCTAAACTGGCTTATCGTTAAGGGAAATGTCTTAATACTTGGTAGGTATTAAATTATTTTTATTTTTCTTAATTTGGCACCAATCTGTCCAAAAAAACCGAGCGCTGAATTTTAATATTCAGGCTTGAGAAATCTTCTAAGCTTTGTAAATCGAATAAAAAGCTTTGACGTGTGAAGTTAAATATATTGACCGTAACAAGAATATTATAATTTTCGATACATAAATACCTGGATTTTTGGATGAAGCGATGGTGGAAGTTGCAAGTGAGTTCTACAGTGCAATTTTTGATTTTTGGCTTCGCGACTTTTATACGAATTTCGGATACCAACCATTGATTGTTAGCACCCTTTGTTAAGTAAAATCCATTAAAGTATCAAATTACGTCGAACAAATATTAGTAGTTGAACACAACATGAAAGTAATTTAGATAGGTATTGAGATAGGTATTACTTTGGACGAATACCGATGGAAGACCGAGTATAGAAGGGTTGAGAAAGGGTTATGTGTACGGGAAGTAAAATAACAATTCTAGAAGCAAAGTTTGGAGGCTGTTGTAGCGTCTATGGGATTAGTATGACGGGTCTCCCACCAAATAGAATTTGTTGTTCGAGCGTGGTGTACTAATAAGACAACAACGGTCTAGCTACTAGTATAATGGATGGCGATTAGCAAGGCGACGTTTGAACAACTTGCCAACGCCAACTTTGATCGACTAGACATAATGTGTTAACTAAATTAGCCAAACTTGGGAGACAACGAAGACGGGAAGATTTTAGAGCAAATTATAGCAGCCATCAGCTAAACCTGCTCTTCTCATCTTTAAGTCAATGTATTTTCAGATATTATTGATATCCCAACAGAGACAGAGATACTCTGGAAACAAATGTTGATTATCTAGGGCCTAGGCGTTTACAGGGCTTATGACCTGTCATTGGCTGGGTTAAATGGCCACTTGATGTATAACAACATTCCCCATTCCAACATATTCCAACATATCACATTACAGGTGAATTTCTCACTGGTGACATCTGTTGAGAAGATTGTTAAGCATTTTTGGCAATCCGAACTTAATTACTCACTAGAAGACGCCTGAAAATGTCTCTCACCAATTTTTATATGCTTTATATATTAACCAGTAAATCTTTTAAACAATATTTTGAATGTGTACAAATACTTGAAGACAAATTACTGGATTATACCCATGCTGGGCTAATATCAGAAATTATTCATATCCCAACAGAGACAGAGGTTTAATTTTTAGGTTCAAAGTGTAATTTTTTATAAAAGTATTTTAATTTAATTATTTATTATACAAAATTTACGGTAAGCCAAAAGACTACTATGAAAAAGGAGTAAATTTATTTTTTAGACGGGGAAGGTCGAGCAAGACATATGCATATCAAGTGACACGAAAGTGAAGGAAGAAAGGAAGTGTGCCAGGACGTGGCATTCTATCCTCCCTGCCAACCCTTTCCAGAAAGTGGCGTGATGGTGATGTATTTAGGTAGTTAGTGGAGGAAACGAAGGAAATGTGCCGACATACTTCTTTCCTTCCCATTCATACATTATCTCACGCACGCACGCCGATTATTTCGACATCTCAATTGATCACTTTCAATTATTTGTTGAAACTTTTTATTATACTAAAAATAAAATATAACCTACTTTAATATAAAAGTGAACTGAAATGCGAGTTCAAGTAGATAAAATGAAGGTTTTTTCATTTTATCCCAAAAAATATTTAATTGGCAATTTGTTTCCGACTGAATTAATAATGCTTCAAAATGTAACAAAAGGATATTTCGAAATAAAATTGATGCCCTGTATTTAACCTACTGTTTTGTGTTTGCTGCTTTTATTTTATTATTTCTTTTGTTTCCAAAATAATTAGTTAAACACCAGAGAGTTTTAACGAGAGTACAAAGTTTAAAAATAGACGGAAATCATTTTCCGTATTAAATATATTTGATCCGGTAGATAAGTAAGTTTTGTGAGATATTAAATAATTTGAAATAAAAAGCTTTATTGGACTGGATGGTTTATTTAGAGATGTTAAACTCACTCAAAATTTTATATTCAAACAATAAAACAGAAAAGCACACAAATTTTGTTGAATTATTTATTTTTATTTAAAATGATTAAAAATACGTTGCACGTATATCAATAAAAAAATAAGAAAGTAACAGTAAATTAAACAATTTTAATCAATAAAGCATTTTTAGTTAATTATTCGAAAGCCTTAGATAAACTAACTAACTAACTAACCATCACGCCATTTCCCCGGAGGGATAGGCAGAGAGGATAGAACGCCACACCACTCTGTCCTGGCATACTTCTCTTGCTTCCTCCACTTTCATACATCTTCTCATGCACGCACGTCGAATAAAATAAGCTATAGATAATCAAAATTATCCGTTTCAACGCCATTTGGATTTATAGTTTTGTATACTTATGTGTTATTATGTGCAGGGCACGTTTTTGTAATAATTTTCACAGTAATAATTGTCTTCAGAGGACAGTGAAAATAAAACCACAAATCCGCATGGAAACCACGGCATGGACCAGTGAGGATTTTATTTTATTTTTAATTAAACTGTGACTGTGGGATTTCAATTACGTAACGTGTATTTTTTATTTGGTAAAATAAATTGCTCTCCCAACTGTTTGTAATAAATTGACTCATTTTAGTATTATATTTGAAGTTTGGTAGTTTCAATGAAATAATCATGTTAAAAGCACATAAATCATTCCCTGAATGTCATTTTTCAGATATTCCATCACGAGCGGACATTTTGTGTACAGCTAAATATATCGAGACATTGTTCAACCATCAATCACGCCAAATTAGTCTTTGTTTACTGTAATATTCAGGTGATAATCACCCTTAAGGCAATTTCTCTTAAAGGCGAATGTACCACACACTTTTCATGTTCATATTCTATTTTGTAAACGATCCCAACGTAATATGGATTTGCAAGTAGGTAAAACGTGATTATATTTTACTATCGTGAATATCAGAAAACATAAAATGAATTTTATCCAATTTTTTATATTAATATTTTATATTAATATTATTAATATATAATTATTAGTTATTAATATTAAGATTAATATTATTTATTATTAATTATTATTAGTATTTATTATATATTTATATTATATTTTATTTTATATTTTCATATTGTAATACCTACATCAAGTGGCCACTTAACCCAGCCAATAACAATGAAAGCCCCGCCGTTTCCCTAGACTCCTTTAAAGACTATTGAATTTTTTTTCGGTCCAGCACAACTCTACCGATTTTTCAACAAGCTAAACCGCGATTTAAAGATTGTCAGTTTGATAAATAAATAAATATTTTTTTATCAAGTTTGCCTGTAAGTGCCTTATTTTAATTAAAATCATCCAAATAAGAAGATTCAAAAATATATTATTTGAATTTTTTTGGTTTATAATTTGGTAATTTTTAATAATGGTTAGTTATTGTCAATACTGAAATGACATTCTAATTGGCATACCGCCTCGCCAGGCTCTCCATCCCTGACATCCACCCGAGCATCCGCAGTCAGTCAGGGTCTCAACGGATGGGACATGGAAGAGAAGGGATTAATTGAAGAGGGTTCAAGAAAACAGAGGGGAGGGGACAGAATGCATGCATGCATCTCACACTATCGTTCTATCTGGCAGACACTTTTATTTCATACGTGTACCTAACTCCAATGCCTGTCCAAAGACCATCCTTTCAATACAAAACTAGACACAGCCAATGACAGGTCATAAGCCCCGTAAACGCCTAGAAATTATTTTACAAGTATTTGTAAACATTCAAAATATTACTTTTTTATTTGTTTTTTAATAAAATATGTGTGTAGTATTTTATTAATTGTTGCTCTTCACCTCGTTTAAATATTTTATAATTTTACTAGAAATCGTACGCCAAAAAACGTTAGTGAAATCCAAATATATCACAAAACCACAGAGGGTTGAAGTTGGAGGGTAGTAGAATAATAAAATGGGATGAAAAACGCAAAAGTAATAAGAAGTCTGCAAAACGAACTGGAGCCAAAACAAAGCCGGATAAAATTAATTTGGTTTTAACTAGCATTTTCCGTCCGAATTCAAATGTCAAATATTTTAACGAGAAAGAAAACAGTCCGAAATAATAAAGCTAATACGAAGTAAATTTGAAAGCTGATCTTACATCCAATTAGGCTACCTGAATATATAGAGCCGAATAAGTAGGTAGGTTTATAGGGACCGATCTTCGTTTATTAAGGAGAATCCCAAATTAAATTATTCCCTCGCTTTGTACAGCTCAACCTTACCCTGGATACCTGGATTAGATGAGAGGTAAGCGCAGGTTATTTCAATTGAAGCAGTGACAGATTAAAAAACATCATGTTATGTGAAAAAACACAAAGCAATCAATAGGACACGCACTTCATTGTAGAAAAAACACGTATTTTAGAAAGACTGATAATTTTTTATACGATGACACGTACAAGTTATATGTATTATGAAATTGAATGATATCATCTGCACGTGATAATATAATAATTTTCTAGTGTGGGTACTGCCAGACATTTACCTCTAGACTACTCAATCTTATCATCTCCTAATACCGCACAGGATAACATGTTCAGTGTTTAATCCTGTATTGCCACAAATATTTAAATGATGATTATTTTGACTGTTATCTGACCGCCATCTTTATTTATTATTATTTTAGCCAGACAAAGAAGACAATATACATAAAGTTATCCAAAAATTTAAATACGTTTAAGAGGAATGTACACGACTGGCTGATGCATGGGAGTGGGGAAGGGGTGGCTCATCTATTTAAAATCCAAACATGATAAAGTGAAGAACATTATTTTTTTTCTTCAATATGCATATTTTATTTTGATATCTATTGTTTACCGTTTGTTCAGTTGTATTATATTTATTTCCTTGTAATTGTATTACTTAATCTCTTTTTGTTATAATTATTTTAACAATTTTTTAAAATTCTTTTTACAATTTTGATTTGTTTTATATCATTTTGCATGTTGAATTATTTAAGGGAAACATTTTCACTGCATTGTGTACTTTTTAATTATGTAACACTATGTCAAATTTTTCAAATTATATTCATATTATATAAATGTACTTTTTTGAAAATATTTCAATCAGACACGGGGTTATACCTAAATAACTGAAATACAAACATTCTAAACTGTAAAATTATATATTGTAAACGTTGTGGATTCCGAGTCAGGTACTAGGTACCTGCCCCGGAGTTTCGCGTCGACTTCCTAAAGTGGCAACACTGTCCTTCTCGACAGTTTTATTTGTGACGGCGGGCAGTTGGCTATGCAAGATGGCCGCTGACACCAGCTAGTTGACAAATTGTCGAATCACGGCGGAATCCCGGATGCCGGAGCCGACGTATCCGTGAGAAGCCCGGTCCAAGGGAACCGTAAGTTTGAACCACTTGCAGCATCGAACTTTCCTAGCATAGCACCCACGACTTGCCTAATTACTGT
Organism: Micrasema minimum; assembly: GCA_022494985.1. NCBI lineage: Eukaryota > Metazoa > Arthropoda > Insecta > Trichoptera > Brachycentridae > Micrasema > Micrasema minimum. The sequence continues at coordinate 85,289 of JAGVSP010000626.1, forward strand.
CTTTTTCTTTTCTTCATTAGGGGCTTCCTAATTCCCTTCATTTTTGTTCCTTGAATATTAGTATTATTCTCAAAATTTTATCCGTTGATACGGAGTATAAATCGCTGGACGCTCATGGTGTGGATCGTCGCTGATGGCGAGAACCAAGCGATCCTAGCAAACTTCACGAGTTACAAAGATGCCCGGTTATTTTTTGTACCCACGTGCTGCTTGAGAGCGCACTCTAATCATCCAGTCATCACATCAGATGCGGGCGCCCTTGCCCGCATCGAAGCCATTCTTCATCTACACGGATCCCAGTCTTCAGCTGCCGAGATCGTCGAACACGCCACCTGTATGCAAATTTGCCTCGGGCCATGCACCGCGTGTTTAGACAAAGTTGGGCGAGATCGCCGTGTGCTAGTCAATGTTTTCGATAATTTTAATTCTTGTACAAATTAGATGATTTATCAAAATTATTATTATAAATTCCCCTCAACCTAGTGAGCTAGTTTTTAATGGCCAAACGTAGATTCAGATTGACTAGATTGTGTTATTAATGTAACTGGTTGAGGTGTGGAAAATTTAAAGGCAGGAATGAGTAGCTTACAAACTTTAACTTCAAATTTCTAGGTTAGACAGCTTGTGTGTGAGACTGTAATCTTTGTTTTATATGATTTTTGTATTTATAATCATTGCATCATCCATAAATAAACTGTTGAATTGAGACTCCTATTTCTTTTATTTCTTCCCAGGTCCGCGTCCCGTATGTTTGACAACGTGTTCTCTTGCTTTAGTTCAGTTAGATTCGTTTTGATAAATTCTTTTAAAATAAAATATTTCATAGAGATTTCTTGTCCACCTCTGAGCTAGTTGGTGAAGCGATGACGGGGATTCTGGTTCAGTATAGAGGACCAGAATCTTCTTCATCACAATATGTAATAAAAAAAAAAAAAAATAAATAAAAAAAGAGCTTAATTCACCTACATCGGGTGCATAAATATATAGATACACGTACACATCTACTGAGAATGATTATTTTTAACAAATAAAGGTGAATAATCAGGAAACCGGTCAAATAATGGAAATGTAGAGTTAAAAAACTCACTCGTGGCAATTGAAAGAATTATTATCATCGAATTGTGTCATGATAAAAGAAACCTGTGTTTCAATTCAATGTATGCGATGATCTTGGTTTTACAAAAAATCTCCCGAGCGGCCTTAGTAAATTCACAAATTTTAAAATTTCATCTTAGCCCATCGAATTAAAGTAAGATTTAAAAAGTCGGTATAGATTTATCAGTATATTTGTATAGGTTAAGTATTACACGGAATTTACCGTTGTCTCGGAATATCGGACAATCTTGAGAATGTCGGGCTTCATTAAACACGATTAAATTAATTAAGAAATGAAAGTTCGTTCAGCCGTTCGTAATGTAACCCCAGAATAATTTTAATCTATTATAAGATTATATTGTAGGATTACATTTCAGAAGGCTGATATTTCCGGTTTTTTTTTTCAGGATAAGAATTAGCAGAAAGAGGCAAAAAAACGCTAACTCGAAAATATGCTGTTTGGATTTAATGATTGCAGTATTGTTAAGTTTTTAAAGCTCTACAATCGGCAGAACAACAAATTTTGGATAACTTATAAAGCGCTTTTTTTCTGAAGTACCTAACCTAAAATCATATTTCTTTCTTTCTCTAAAATAAAAAGGAAATACTGCTATTAACAATAAAAGTTTTCTAAGTATGAAAATTAATTACATGTTTGAAAAAATGAGAAATAATTAAAGTTTCAACTCATAATGCAATAGAATAAAAAAATAAAAAAAAATTGGAAAAAAAAAAACTTAAATGCTTGATTTCTCAAAACAGGTATATTAGAGTTAACGTTTTTTGCCAGTACACCCACGATATAAACAACCGTTATCACATCAAAAAGAGGACCTATTACGGTTTGAAACTCTTTGACGATTGAATCCGGAACCTTCGTGGAGTAAAACCAGCGCCAACGAATTAGACATTTTACCACAACTTACGACTGGCATCAGCATACAAATACCGCCATTTTATATTTTTGGCGGCCTCCGTAGCGTAATGGCTAAGACGCTGGACTCAAGATACGGAGGTTCAGGGTTTTATTCCCAGTGAGAAAACAAAAATCAAAAGTAATTTTCTCAAGTCTGGGTGTTTGTGATGTTGTTCTCCTCTGTTTTTGGGCCTCCTGGCCTGATGAGGTAGTCAAATAAATAAAATACAAAAACTATTTTACATAAGTTTGAATTGGAAAAAAAAAATCGCGTTTTCAAGAAAATATTTATTTTAGAAAAAGAAAATGTGTCTTAACATAATTGAAGCAAAAATAATTTATTAAATAAAACACTTTACTACGGCACCTGTTCATATTTAATCAAACAACGATTATATATTAATCTCAAGCACAGAGAATATTACATTTCACGTAATTTAATAACAGAATAATGAAATAGTTATTAAAATGGAAAATTACTCTCCGGGCTTATGAAAATTATTCAGGTTTTTATTACGCTTTAACGACTTTGCCTAAACCAAGATTGTCAGCAAAGATTGTATGTAGGTGTTAATAAAATTCTTTCAAATAAAAAAATTATATTGTAAATTTTAACCAAACGTATGTATCTACTTTTGTAATTTTGAAAAGTTGTTTTGTATTGTTAAAATTTGTACGAAAATTGAAGTAAAACTTTAATTTTCAACGTTTTGCTTTAAAACAACGCGACGCTTATTATAAAGAAACGATATGTATAAAGAAATGGGAGAAAGGTTCAAAGGAATAAAATGCTTTGAAAACAAACAATTCGAATAAACTCTGTTAAGAAAAAGAACTTTAAGCGGCGTATTCATAGACTGACATGAATAGTAGATACATAATGTGTATTAACGTACAATGCTATCGCACGCACATGACTGACATGACCGCTAGACAAGTAGTGTGTCGCAAACCACGACGCCATGACACCATGCGCCATGTTGAATGTCGTTTTCCGCCAAGGAGCTTTTGTTCCCGCCAACAGAGAGCGGTAAGGGCTTCCGTTTCCGGTGACGTAATACATATTTCACTAACCTACTTCCCATCATATATCGGGATATACTCGTATCCATTCTACAACGTTGGCAGTTGAAATTGACGTATCTGTTTTATTAATCCACTTTTAATTAAATGTCAATTAAAAAAACGGACACACGGAAATTATTTCACTGAGTGTTGATTTCTATACAATAAGACTCATTTTTTCACGTTTAGGCATAGCAATTAAGTTTTAATTTTGGTACCCTCACCCGTCAAGTCTTCACCCCCAGCCCGTCCTCCCCTGCAAGTGTCCCGTCTGGCGGTTTTTTATAAAATTTTCTTGTTCAAACCATTATATCGTCATTTCCCCTATTACCCATCATGACGATTATTGTCACGTCTCCTCTACCATACGCAGCTCCATGCCAAGCAAGTTGCATTCAGTAGTTGCATTTTGGGAGTGCTGAAGTAACCAACGTTCAGCATAGTACCTGGTTGCATTCGTAGTGACAACAAAACCGACGTTGAACGAATATGGACGCAACCTACGTCCATGACTGTTGCGCACCTGACGGTGAACGAAAACGGCATTCAGGAGTTGCATTTCTAACATAAAACGTGACTCTTTGATTTCGTACGGACAACGTACGAATACCAAAACGCCTTGACTTGCACGGACCACGTGCAACTCTCTAGAAAGTGTGTAGTAATGCAGTGCTCGCCAACAGCCGTTAGCTGGTACCAGCATCCAGAGAAGACCTCCACCCTAGACATGGAAGGAGCCGACAACACGCCCTCAACAAGCAGGTTAGTGGAACTGCATCTCCATCCGCCTATAGCATCATCCTTTATACAGTCCACTTTCATCCTTTAAACCCCATCCCGACGAGTACCTACTCCGGGTTCCTAAAATATTTTTTACTAATATTTAAACTGTTTTTTTAAATGAATTTTGAAAATACTTTTTTTTCGCAAATATAACTTCAAACAATGCTAGATTTAAAAAAAAAAGTTTGTACTCTGTTCAAATTTACGATAGAAAAAGTTTGGAATATTAAATTAAAGTTTGGTATTTTTGTGCTATTTTCTGTAACAAAAACCAGCTAGCTGTGACGTGGAGGCCAGAGTTCATTATACAAAAGCCTCTTTACTTACACATTCCCTTTATGTGAGACTGCATATAATACTGATGTTTTTAAAATACGGGAATTTAATGCATTTTTACTAGAGGGAGCACTGCGCATTAAACGTATAAATTCGTGGGAATAATACACAGAACAAAAATAAAATTCCGGATAGTTTTTTGTTTTATAAACGTGGTTTTAGTTCACTTTTGAATTACATAATATGTTCGGTTTATGGAAACATTTTTCGCACGAAAAGACCTTTTGTTTTTGAGAATTGCTCACTGCATTACACTTAAATTATTATGCAGGTGTTTTCGTATGTCGTATTTGAAATCAGTTATTAAACAAACAAAGTTCAATATTATTAGTATTACTTAATCTCCTTTTATTATAATTATTTTAACATCAAATTATATTCATATCAAAAAAATGTACTTTTTTTTGTAAATATTTCAGTTAAGCACGGGGTTATACCTAAATAACTGAAATATAATCATTCCAAACTGTGAAATTTATATATGTGATAAATAAGAAATAAAAAAATAAATATGTCACTGGATTAAACACACAAAATAAAATTAGGAATCTGATGCAGTTGATCATGTTTTAGACAGTAAATATCTCATGATTTTAATTGATTTCGGTTAGATAAAGTAGGTAAGTAAGTTTGGTTTCTTTCCATAGAGAAAAACTGTTTTATTTAATATCCTTCAAAAATAAGTGAAGCAGTTCATATAATCAGTGAAAAAAAAAAGTTTTTAAATTATACGTACTAATCTTTCTGATTCCACATTTTCCCATTAAAACTGGCACTTAGTTGACATTTCACTCTTGTATAAGTACTATACAAGAGGCTAAATTTTGAAGTACTTAAACTTACAACCCTCGTTAACTCATATCCCGCTGTAAAAGACTTTAAATTTATACTAAACAAACTCGTTTGCTTTGTAGTTGAAAAGATCGTCTCTCCCGAGGCGTTTTCCTTAAGGTCTCTGGTGACGAAGGTAATATAAAGGATATGCTATTAGACACGCTAAAAATCTGGCTAAAAAATATTTCATTGCATATTGCCAAAGTCAAAGGCTTCTAAGCATAGGTAGATGAACATTACAAGTACGTAACGTTACGTGAACGTAAATAAAAGCCTCCTGAAAAGGACATCGAGGGTTGGAAAGGAAACTCAAAGGGTCAACTGAATGCTGAGAATTCAAAAGAAATTCTTGCCTTATTGACCATGTTTATATTTACGCACGGTGTTTGTACGCCGCTGAAAACTTGCCAAAATACGTGATCCTGTCATTTCAGGATGGAAAGGACGAGTATTAAATTAATTTCAGATAATGAACTGAATTTCATAGAAATCACGTTTAGAAATAAACTTTTTCCCCTGTTCAATTCACTACCTATACAAAAGTCGCATTTAATAATTTAATTTAATAATATAATATTAAAATTATTCCTTTTCATACAATGTACAGTACGGTGTTTGTTAGTTTTGGGACATCTGTGTATAACGTATATACAACCTGGGTGTAGTGATGTAACTGCTCCTCTGTTATAGGACTTCTTGGCCTGTCGAAGTGGTTAAAATAAAAAAACATTTAAAAACCTGTGTATTTTTCATTAACAGCTTTTTTACTTTCATTGATGCGTTTTGTCATTACTGCTCTTGGAAATTTTTGTTTACCTTTTTTTATTAATGTAGGTAATTTTTACTTGAAGTGTCATCATTACCATCTCTGGCTCTTACGAGGGGAGAATCTGCCCCGAACCGTACACCAGGGGTAGGGGGTTGCAAACGAGTCTGAGGTGAAATATCTTATAATACTTCACCACCTTTTAATCTTTTAGAGTGCAAAAGAAACGTGATTAATTTATCTTAAAAAATCTCTCTTGTAAATTTCTTTTTTCTTTATTTTTTAATTGAGAAGAACGATAAAACGGATTGGCTACTAAGTAATTAAGAATTGTTTTCTAGTAAATCTTTTGAGAAAAACATTTAATTTAAATGAATACGAAAAACCAGGCAAAATGTTAATTATGGCTGCTTAGTATTTCATATTTCATTATTTGAAAATTGTGTTTAAAAATTGTGCCTCGGCGTTAGTCGTTTAATAAATATTAGGTAAGTAATTCTAAATATGCAAATATTTTGGTTGTTCGTGTAATTTGTATTCTTGGTTAAAACAATTGCACTTAATAAACGGTAGAAGTTTAGGATAACGCAAAGAGCAAAGGATGCAAAGGCGGATGCTGGGAATATCACTCGGAGACTGAAAAACCAACAAATGGATACATGAAAAAACCGGAGAGATAGATGCATGCGTAAAAGCAGCTCAACTCAAGTGGAGCCGAGCTCGACACATTATGCGAAGAGATGATGATCGTTGGACATTAAAAGTGCTGGAATGGCGACCTAGAACGGGGCAACAAAATGTCGGAAGACCAAAAACAAGGTAATAAGGTTGAGTTGGTCGCAGCATTTTTTTTTTTCGGTTTGAGTTGCTTATTATTTGTACAAGGCATTTACTTCAAAGGGATACATAGTTTCTAATTTGCTTAACTTAGTTTGAGGATCGGACATCGGACTGGATAATCTGATGTGGACCAAAAAGGAGCGTCTCCGCATTATACAGCAGTAGTACAGTGGCGGCGCATTACAAGGGATAGGGACGAATGGAGGAAAAAACGAGAGGCTATGTCCAATACTGGAGTGAAGATGGCTGAGGAAGAAAAAGAAGAAAACGACAATTTGTTGACTTATTAAGTCATTTAAAAGTAGTATTCCAAGAACGGTGTATCTTGATCAGTATTTGAAGGCAAGATGATCAGTCTGAGGCTTAAAATTATTATTAAATCAGCATAGATTATAAATGCAGTTTGATTCCTCTTTAAACCAACATTTACCTTAAAACTGTACTAATATTTATATATTTACTTGCATACTTTTACTAGTACTACTTTTATTTCATGAAGGTATTTCCATCTACATAGTAGGTACATTTGGCAAGTATCCCATCAGTCTACGTTCATTCGTTCAGAACAAATTTGGGGTTGTTTCGGGATGGATGGCGGTCCGGGTCAGGGGTCCTAATAATTTGTGGCGCGGGGGTCAATGATCGTCCTTAACGCGCATACACAGATATAAATCAACATCTCATTCGTGGGGAGGAGAGAGGAGGTGAGGTCGATCACTTCAAGGGGAAATGGATATATACGTCTATAACAAATGTTAGCGATTTTGTTTAGCATTTTTCATAGCGGATTTTGAGAAAATGTAGAAAAACGAGATAAGCTTGAATAAAAATTGGCATGGCATTTGTGATGATCATTTAGATTACGAGTAATGGGTATACCATAATCGTCCTGTTTATTTCGTCGATGCACTGGACTAGTGATTTTGTGCAGATTTTGTACTTAACTCGATTATCTAATCGATAATAATAAATTACTGTTTAAATATCACTTAAATCAGAGAAGAACACTTTACAAAGATATTTTGTATTTCCTACTTTTTTCTAATCTTTTTTTTAGTCTCATTAAAAAAACAGTTATAATAGACTATTTCAATGTGTGCTCAAAGTCACATGGATCGGTTTTCCAATGAATTGACGATTTCTTTACCTTGTAAGTTATTTGAAGTTATTATGAGCATCCATAGCATTTTCCGAATTAAATTTGTTACCTGACATGTTTAAGAGAAAGAAATATTATAATTTATTAATATATTAAGTATTTTTAATGATATCTTTTCTACTTGCATCGATATAATATATGGTTTTGCTGTTACTGTAATAATTCACTTTATTGTTTCTTTAGGTTTTATGTTTTCAATGGATTGGTTCTGTTTTTTGTATTGTGTTTATTTTGTGATCTAAGCGATGTCTTAGAATAAAATGAAATATGTGTTACAATTTGACATCTCAATAGAGACGAGAAACTTGGAAGGCAATATGGATATCTAGGCGTTTACAGGGCTTATGACCTGTCATTGGCTGGGTTAAGTGGCCACTTGATGTATTACAACATTCAAGTATTTGGACACACTCAAAATGTTGTTTATGAATATGTGTTTTTTATTTGTCCCTTAATGAGTTTATTGTAAAAAGCTCCCTAGAAAAATAAAATAAAATTATTACTACTAAAGTTATCCCTTGCAATTGTTTTAAAACCATATTCCGAATAATTTGATAATCCTACGTAGTTTACCGAAAATGTAAAAATCTTTAAAGCTATGTTCAACACCTACTTTTATATCAATCTGTTATAATATTATGCATATTTCCCCGTAGTCTATAGAAATACGATTCTTTTCGGAGATTCACAAGTAATTTACAGTGAATTATTTAGTTTTCTAAAAACGATGTCAATCAATTATGATGAAATAAAACGATGTTATGTGTCAATCGTTTACCTTAAATTCTACCATTGCATCGATCGGTCAGATTCTGAGAATGGATCTCGTGATTAATGATGTTAAATTTTTAGGATCCGTCTTAATCTTAAAAAAAAACTCGAGGTAATGAGGCATAAAAAGGAAAACTAACAATAGCCTTAATGTCATCTTTAAAATATTTTATCAGAAAAATATTTAGTTTCATTGGTAAATACAGTTATTTAAAAACGAAACGTAGAATAAAAATTACTAGATCCGTATTTGAGCAATCACATATTTTATAACTTTTAATTAGCACAGGAGTTACAAATGGTAAAAATTAATTTCTAAAACATGACAACCAAATTACCAATACTACCTTCATATATTTTACTGCAAAATAGTACCTACAACCAAATTTTGTAAACTTTCATTTAAACGAAAATGTAGCAGATTAAATCCTAATCAGACATTTTCTACTCAAGTCTCCCTCAACCTCTCAACACTCCTAAACTTGTCTTAACCTAAATCCTGATCGCCTCCCATATTCCTCGCAGGTACAGCCCACACGCCCCCCCCCCCCCCCACCCAACACCCTTTCGTTCATTTTACAAAGACAGGTGTTTTGAAAAGCATCAAGAGATAAATATGAAAGCTGGGCTGGGCGAACTGAGCCTAGAAAATATTTCAAATATTACGTAAATTTTATAGTAGTACAAAATATAGATGATTCTCTGTTTCTTCGCTGCCCCAAAAATGAGTTTTTGATATAAATAATAATATGCCATATACACTTCTATAATATGAAGAATATATGTAGGACCAACAAACTGTTGCCAATCCAATCTATCGATTAATCTGGGTTGATTTAACCCTCGGTGTATCGCGCATTTTTTGTATCGCGAGTCGTCGCACGGGGTCGCTGAAGACCCCAGAATATAACAGTTTAAAAACTTGTTTAATGACTTTTGATAGCAAGTTTTACAAATATTTTTATAAATAAGGAAATAAACCAATGATATAAGACAAAAATAATCATTATTATCTCTGTATTAATCGGTTTATACGTAAAATATCACAAAATAGGAACTGAAAAGTCGTTCTTTGGACATGTTACAAGTAATTTTTTTTCGTTTTTTGTTTTTTAATTTTAGCTATATAAGATGGAGAGTCAAAAAACCATAACTAATAACACCATTTTCACGTGTATCCATCTTATTTGCACATAATGATGTATACTAGGGAACTGCATTGGTACTCCAAGTGCAGTAAACATTGATGATTTGTTACATGAAGAGATTCAGTCTTACGCTTCAACGCCAGTCCAGGGTAATGCACATTAAATGAAACATTTTAACTTGAAAAATCCAATTTAATGTATATATATACGCGATAGCAGACAGTCATACCTGTTTGCCTTACAAATTGCTAAAAAAACACGCCTTTTAATTTCTAAAAATAGGCCATATTTTGTTTGTTGTGAGAATATTGTTTGCGTCAAACAGCGAGACTTGCTTCAGAGAATGTTGCCAAGTATTCTGCGGACGGGCTGAGTAATGTACCTATGTACACTGTACAGTTTTACAGCTGAAGATCAAAGTGTTAATAATATACTACGGTCACATACAACATTCTCTGGGCAGGAGGCTGCTGACTGGTGACAAGGGTATTTTTTTGGGTTGGTTTGAAGTAACAACAAGAGGAAAAGTGTTACTTAATGTTAAATAATGCTCGAGTTATGAAATTTTGTATTGTTATAATTTAATATAATAACTACGGCTTTTTGCGAAATGAATGCATGGTGAATTCCGACGAAAGTGGGGAGTAGGTACTTTTACAAAATATCAAAACTTCACAACAAAAAAAAAATCATCTAATCAACAAAGTAAGTTGGTACATGATTCTCAACCTGAATGATACATTAACAAATTAGTTTCTATATATCGTTAGGGCAAATTTTTGTTGGATGGAGAAATTAATTAATAAAAAACCAATTAAATCAGGAAAAAATATTCATTGATTTGCAGTGGTCATCTTAGTACCTAGAGGACTACTTTTATGACCAACCATCGACTTTATAATAAGTTTTTTGCTTACCCAACGCAAACTGGCGCCTAATTGCTGTCATCTTCATCGGTAAGCGATCCGAAAATATAGAAAACTCATTCAAAATTTACCTAGTTTTACCACCAATTAAGTATTGTGGTGATGTTCTGCCCTAACTGTGAAAGTTTAGCCTATTCTACCACTGCCACTATTACTAAACTGCTAAACTCCCGAAACTATACAGCGGACCCCTTTGTTCATATTTGTGTTAAACTGAACAACGCCTGGTGCTAGTAAAGGGAGAGTATAGTATAAGGAAGTTACACTGACGGAATATGATAGTCAATTGATTCAGAATAAGCTCAACCGACCCTTGCGGATTAACGGCCCTAATCGTGAGGTCGGATGCTTAAAATATATTTATTTATTTACCGTACAAGAGATTCTGCTTATAACCCGTGTTTTAGGATAGTCAAGGTGACGTACTACCTAGGAAAATGCGTAAAAAGATCGTTGTTTTTTTACACAGTACTTGGAAAATGAAAGAAAATTGAAAAAATAAGAGATTTTTATTTGAAAGCAAGATTAGGAAAGATTAAGAAATGAAAAAAGGGTCAGATTAAAACAAAAACAATAGCAAAAATCCTGCTCAGAAAGAATCATTATCGTAATGGATTTCGTTTATTACTATTATTATTTAAAAAAACATTTTGTTTTTCGTTACAGTAAAATGTGTCTTAAATACGCAATTTTTATTTTATTTTTCTTAACTTAAAAATTTCAGAAAGCGACATCCATCAACATTGAAAAACCAAAATCTAACATTTGTTTAAAAAATACTAAAAAAAGTAGAGTATTTTGAATTAACAATTATTTCCTTAAGTCATTTAAATGTCTATGTGTACCAATACAAAGCGAGGAAGATCAAAAAAGTCTGTGAAAAAGACAGCTTTAAAAGGGAAAAATGTGTCAAATTTCTATACAATTTGGAAACAAGTAAAAATATTGAAAGGTAAAATAGACTTATCATTTTTCAGAAGGGGACCAGGTTCTGGGTGGGGCGCATTTATTCCAGAAGAATATAGAATATTTTGACGAAGATGGAGAGAAAAGTACCGAATATGTACTTCCCCGTGGGACGAATCATTTTATATTAGAAATATTGATGTGTTTTTCGGTAACTTTGGGTGAAATTCAATGTTTTTCGTATCAATCAAAGTGAGGAACAATCGGAGAGGGAGTGATTCTTCGGAAATAATATTATGTGTCAAGGACTGATGAATGTAGATTATATATACAGATAATGATATTGTACATAATAAATGTTGGTCGGAAAATAATGGCTTTTATTTACCGTATAAATCAAATGTTTTCCTAAAATATTTTCGTAGTAACATTAATGTCTGTGGATCATTTTACGACTAAGGCAAAAATAAATTGATAGAATACTTTTTAAATAGAATAATGTATAGTTCCCGGCACTTAAGAAAGCCAATGCTGATGGGGTGACCATATTGTGAATATATAAAATTTTATATTTAACATTTGATTTTAATTTACGATAAACGTATTTTAATCAATCAAAGAACGTTTTAAACGAAATAATTCGATTTATTCCTTTAAGAGGATAGCACGTCACGTGACCAAATCCGCTTCCCCATATATAACAATTATTGCAGATACATTAGAAATAATGTAATTTTGTTGTTTTCTGCTTAAATTTTATACAATTGATATACTACATAAGTACATTCAAATTAATCTAAATTAGCAAAAACCTATAAATTTACAGAAAAAAACCTATAAATATTTACATTCTAATTAAATATATTCACGTTTTGCTATCATATCGAAAACTGTAAAAATAATATTTTTAGTGTAATATTGCAACATTCGAAAAAAAGACAGAATATAATAAAAAACGGTTTTTGTACAGTAAAAAAGTCAGTATACAATTGTTAATGTAAAAATAATAGGTATTTTTTTTTTATGACAAGATTAAGTAAAATTACACAAATTCTTGTTAAAATGCAATTTGTTTTCTTTATACTTTATATTCCTTTATTTGAGTACATACCTATTCCTATAAATATTTATTAATTTTCTCAAATTTTTAATTAAAAAATTACGAACACATTTAAATAACTTCATATTACACATATTATTTGTATATGTGTTAGTATTGGCTTTCTTATGTGTCGACAACTATACTTGTAAACGTTTATCTTTGTAATTCAATGTCAACCAGTTGACAAATCGCTAAAATACGAAAAGATGTGAGAGTTTTAAAAAAACTTTATTCGTTTTTTAAACATAAAGGCAGAGAATGTAAATATTTATTGAGAGCTCTCAAAACAGAATTTATCACAACCAGCAAAACGAAGCTCAATAAACTGCTCGATTTAAAGACAATACGGGCGATATTACTTAACTTAACATACCCTCAACCCTCAAAACCCACCCCCAACATGTACCCTCAGATTTTACTTACAAAGCACAAATTAATAGAAGATTTCAGAGTTTAGACAAAGCACGTGCTAAACGAGGTTGTAAAACAACATTTTATTAATACAATTTATTATTATTTGACTTTTGTAAATACAAAGTCTGCAATTTAGAGAAGTTGGCAAAACGTATTGCCGGAGATAACACGAATGGATATGAAATTACGATATTAAGTATTTTTGTTGATAAAAATGACTGTATTCAAAATGCTAACCTGGCGCCTTTATTAATAAAAATAATAGATATACTGATAAACTGTATACGATACCTAATTAATATCTGAATTATACAAATTTTCATCATCCGTTACTTTTACATACAGTACAATACGTCCATAAGACCTAGAAAACGTTGAAAACGTATCGAATTTTTTAGATGTTTCCTCTATGTAGAAAGGAACTGTATCGAACCTTCTTGAATCACATGAACAACATGAATCTAAACACGCCTTCATCGAAACGTCTCATAGGATTGACACTTTGATTAAACGCTGTTTGCTGTGACCTCCAGGCAGTTTTAATACAAGACCTTTGCAAGAAGTACAGTGTACCTACCTTACTAAGTAAATACTTGAGTACGTCAATCAATGGCAATCGTCCGTCTTCGGAAGACGATGAAGATGCGGCACTCATCAGGAAGGCAGCCGAGAAAAGCAGCTTCTCTAGTGACTGTGAAGTCCTATACGAGACCTGCACAGTCGACCACATCTCTCACACCTCCAGGTTGTGGGGGGGATCTAGCTAGTAGCTGCTTTGCTCGCTGTCTTCTAAGTCTCAGATTCTCAGAAAACATAAAAAAAATTGTAAAAAACAAAAGTATCCTACCTGAACTGGTCCCTGGAGTTGAGCGTCTCCTGTTTGATGCTGAGTATGATCGGACCGAGGTCCTCGTCGTTGGTGAAGTAGTTCCAGTGCTCGGTCCCGTAGAAGTAGCGCTCGTACGTCTCCTGCTCTACGGACGTCAGCTCGAAGCCGGCCGAGGTCTCCCACTGCTGCTCTATGGACGTCTTCTGGCGCGGCGGGCTCTCGTCCTCCGTGTCTTCCTCGCACAGGTCGCTGTCGCGGCGGCGTCCTGGGAAACGAACAAAGTTAGAACTGAAGGCCGGAAAACAGGGAAACCAAAGCAGATAGGACTGAAGAACAGGGAAATCTAAACAGTTAGGACTGAATAACACGGAACCTCAAAAGCTGGGACTGAAGAACAAGAAAATCAAAACAGTTAGAACTGATGAACCGGATAACCAAGAAAACTTACGGAATGAAAATAACAGGCGTAAAATGTGTGTAATCCATTGATTTATAATACACTTAGATCTGCCTTGCAGAGTAAATTATTTAGAAAAAGTAATGACACGAAGATTCCGCACCTTTAATTCTTACCAATACACTAACACGTGTCGACCGAATTGCCGGTAAGCATCCGTCCACACACCGCAAAAGGTATGAGTAACAGTAACAGTATACAATACTAACCCGTTCCTTACGAAGGGCGTTCAAGAATTTTACCATGCATCTAAAATGACTTTTTTTTGCTGTGGACGGGCTGTTGGCTATTATTTAAGAAGAAAACTTTCTTCGACTAATAATTCTTTTAGGCTATATAAACAAATATAAATAAACACTTACATGTGGAAAGATACACCATCTTTTTTGTTAATTTTATCCGTACGGTTTTTACACGGTTTCACTACACAGGAAGGCATTTGGGAATATTTTCTGAACGTCCGACTCGGCCGGCGGTTAAAGAAATACTGAATACGCGTCTGGCGGAGTTGAAGGTTTTGGCGGAGTTGGCGTGTCATTCATTTTTTGGGTTCAATTCAAATCTAAGTGTATTAATAAATCAATGGTGTAATCAAGTTACATCTGGTACACTGGTAATAAGTGCTTTAAATACCACAATACTGATTGGAATTTATTGTCCAATTTGATGAGTAAACACATGAAACCTTTTTATTATGAATTTAGCTTTTGTAATGCAAATCTCATTCAGGCAATAAATGAAACCATTTTAAGATTTAAATATTAAAGAATGCAATACACTTGGGCGCCTGCGCCCAAATCGGTGAAGGGGGTTAATTTCTGAAAATTACGCCCGACAAATATTCATCGCTGGCCAATTGAGTAGGAGTCCTAAGACGAAATATGAATTTTGCCTGGTTTTCATCTTCGTACCTTAACATTTGTATATTGGACATCTTTTTATGTTTTTCCGAAGGCAATCATGACTTTATTACTATTTCTAGACACACATACATTTTGATAATTGTAAAATAATGAATGCTGTTGAAATGCGATCTCTCAGGCGAATTTGTTGTAAGACTATGTATGATAGGTGTACAAATGTCGAAATTAGAGCAGAGTGCAAGGCTGAGATAAGCATTATCGACAAAATTAAGAAAGGGTCCTAAGAAAGGGGTTTGGTCATGTGGAGCGAATGAGTGATGAAATAACGGCTAAAAGAAGTTTAAATGCAAGTGTGCCTGGATGTAGAAGCCGCTGAAGGCCGAGAAAGACATGGCATGACCAAGTACGTCAAGTACTTGAAAGTGGTCATGTGAAAAGTCGGAATAATCGGCGTATGTGCATGAGAAGATATGAATGTAGAGGAAGCAAAGGAAGTCTGTCAGGACAGAGTGGTATGGCGTTCTATCCTCTCTGCCTACCCCTACGGGGAAATGGCGTGATGGTTAGTTAGTTAGTTAGTTAGTAAAATAATCAAGAAAGGTGTTTAAAATGTCATGCGTCTGTAATTTAGACAAATGAGTGACAACTCAAACAGCAGAGCTTTCATTCTTTCAATTGGATCAAAGTACATGGACAATTATGGGGAAAGCTGCGGTGCAAGTAGCTGTAGTTTCCTAATTAAATAATACATCAAAGAGTTATAAAACTTGCCTCTGTCCCTTCCCGGGGCGTCCATTTCCCTCCCAGACTCATGTTCAGACTCGCTCTCGTCCCAGATGGTATCAGTAGCTATCTTCTGCCGCGAGCACTCTATCCAGTACCCAGGGGTCGGTATCAGGTTGTGGGGGTACTCCTCGCAGAACTCGTCTGAAATCAATTTCCACGTTAATCAATCGTACCTGATTTTTTTTTAACGTTTGAACATCCACATGTCCGAGTTCGGAAAAAAAACTGAGTTTCTTCATCTCTGTATATAAAAAAAATTGATTATCGCCCGTGTGGGGAAATTTCCATATTTGTGAGCAAGTATTTGGAGACACACACTGCACTTGGTGTACCAATGCAGTGCCCTATGCACTATTGGGTGCGTAGGACTCGACTCCAAATATGACGTAGATTCACCAGTTTTCAGGTTGTACTATAAGTTTTTAATCAGAAAATAGGCAACATTTAATATTCTGTAAAAATTTTTGAGTCTTGAAAATCTGTGATGATGATTTGGTTAGTTTTGTATAAATACATTAAAATACATGAAATATCATAATTGATTTGTTTAATATTATAGATACACCCACCAGTTGCTCAATCACAGATAACTATCGACGTAGTTAAAACCGTGCTAACCACGTGCTAGCCCTAACGATTTGATCGATCACAGTGACATTCGTTCGATACCGTGGTATCGATAGCCGAGCATAGCCGATCTGAGCCGAGCGGGGCCGATGCACGCGATATCGCGGCATCATTATGTCAAACGTTAAATCAACGCGCTTGTCGGATTTTTTATTATGTCGACTGCTTTTCTCAATATTAGGCTTGCCGAAAACCGGCTAAATTATAATAAAGATTGAATGAATATATGTGCGAATAAGATATATCTCGGGAATGGCTCGCGACTAGTATGCGCTCGTTTAATAATCCGATCGATAACTTTTAACGCGTGTTCCATTGTGATCGCGAAAACGTTAAACATCCATGGGTAAGAAATCGTTATCACGTCGCTTATTACCGAGTCGCTAGTGATCTGTGATCGAGCAACTGGCGTTGAAACGCAAGGCTGATTATTCTGTCTTCATGTAAAAAATGATCAAGATTCACTATTCAGTACCCTATGAACCATTATATTTAGTTTATAATCTATAATATTATTATCGTAAAAATGATAGAAGTAGTGTACATCAGTGATGTTTGCCGAAAAAATAAATCTCAGTGATGTTTGCCGAAAAAATAATCTCCATCGGTTCTTAAGAGTAGGTACCTACTTACAATCATGCCATATTTTCATTAGCAATTAGGTTTATGTGACAGTTCGAAAAGTTTGTTGATAATTGTATTTCTGTTTGTTGGGACTTTTAGCCAATCAACTAAAGGTGGAACAATCAAAAATCGAGGCGCGGAAGCGCCGAAAAGCCCCGCAGGGCTAGCATTTGACAGTCGACGACTGTTATCTGCTAGTATTAAGTTATTGCGATATTAAGTTAATAAAAAATAAGTATAAACCACTCACCGACTTTTTTTATGTCTACCGGTTTTGTCAGAACAAATACAACTAAACCAACATGCAAACACCATTATTCGATATTTCATTGTAATGGTCGCCCTATTCCCCCCTCCTTCCTCCCTTTCCGACTGTTAATCCTTTAAATCAGGAACCCTTGGTGGTGGCTTAGTGAAGCATGTGTCTAATCTGCATGTTGATTTTTTATTTTTGTGAATCTACAATGGTGAAGGTGTGTACTGATATTTGCATGATGATTGTATTTGTCCTGACGAAGAGACAGGTTACATCTCGATACCGGTAAACATAGAAAAGTCGGTGAGTGGTTTTATACAAAAATTTTTATTAACATAATATTAAAATGTTGGACCACAATGTAAATGCTTTGAATATTTCTGTAATAAATCTTTTAAAAAAATACAAAAAGGCAGTTAAAAATTATAAGGATCCAATTTAAAAAACCGAACAATAACTTATTTCAATTGAGCTATAATTTATAAAGTTTTCCAAGAAAAGATAAAAATGCTACGTTTTAAAGTTACGCTAGTGAAATTACATTGTATTAGCTATACATATATATGAAGTTATGTGGGGGTGGATATAAAATAGTCCGGATAGAATTTTGAGTAGCGTTGGACTTAAGTAAAATATCCCTCAAACGGCGGTTTGGATGCACTATTCACTATTCAGTGGTGGAATAAACTAACTTGTGCAACTGTAAAAGTCAGAACGAGAAGAGCTCCAGTTTTAGTATTTAAACGATAAATTTAAAGATGAAAGCATTTGGGAACAAAAAAGCAAACGACCGTTTAACTTTTATACGTATAATATGCTTTGAAAGGAAGTTAATTAATGCATAAATTAAAGCTTCCACATTTCACGTTCACTTATCGTAGATTTCTACATAAATTCATTATTTCATTTTTATATCCCTACAGAGACGAGGTAGAATTTTTTCAAATTCGGGAATATGGATATTCATATGATATTGCAGAGTCATCTGCTGGCAATTACTAGTTATTAATTTAACTCGGTCAGAGTCTTAATTACAAAAATAAAGTTATTTGTTAATTCATACCAATGCATAGATGCTAATAAATATCAAGTGGAGCGAATGAATGATGAAAGAACGGCTAAAATGATTAACGATGCGAAAGTCTCTGGTTGTAGAAGTCGGGGAAGGCCGAGAAAGACATGGCATGATCAAGTACACCAAATACTTGAAAGTGGTCATGTGAAAAGTCGGAATAATCGATGTGCGTCAGGACAGAGTGATATGGCGATCTATCCTCTCTGCCTACCTCTTCGGTGAAATGGTGTGGTGGTTAGTTATAATAATTATTGAAAAGCTACTAAACTTACTTAACTTTTCGTTATTTTTTAAAGAATTGTTTCACATTATTTGAAATTTGAAATTCTGTTTCACATTATTTTTTCACATTATTTATTTCACATTACATTACATATATATTACATTACATATTAAATATTACATAACATATATTACATACTAGGTACATATCATATACTACATATAACATTAATAATAATAACATAACAATTGTGTATGTTTAAAATCAAGCATGATTTTAATTTTGTGAATAATGATTCTCATCAATCTTTTTTTTGCATCTTTTTACCATGCAAATACGTGTAATTATGATCTTGACTTTGAAGTGATTAACGTCATTTTTTTTTGTTCATTTCAGAAAAGGTAAAAAAGGTGGGTGTAAGGAAAAATTAAACATGTCGAAAAAGCAGAGTTTTGTATTTTAGATGGATAAATACCTATCTCAAAAAAAAAATCAAACATTTCCTTTGATAAAAAAAAATCACAAAGATTATTGTTGTTGGAGCTAATATTAACTTATTCTTACAAATAAGCGAGCTTTAGAAGCATATCATAATTTCCTTTTTCCGTACAACCACGCTGCAGTAGTTTCCGGTCATGGGAAGTTAATAAAAATATGGGATATAATTTTTTGTTGTACACATAATGAGTCTTGTGACATGAGTTTTAGCTGTAATAGAATCGTAGATGACTCCTTTAAAAAAAGGGTTATAGCCAAAAGACCTTCTGCAAAAATAATACCCCCTGCTTTGTGAAATATCTGTAACATTACCCTAATGACAAAAGTTCCATAAAACAAAGAGGATTCCCCCGAGAGAGATTACGCAGCCTCCCTCTCCAGGGACTATCGGGAGGTAGCTAATATCCGGGAACAGATACAATCGAAGCTCTCCTCCTGACGATGTTTTCCTTTGACGATAAAACGCAATAAGCTTTGTTTTCATTGGAAATGTTCGCTAAAACACTGGATTACACTAGAGGAAAATATCATTTTTCAGTTCCTGTATTCTGATAGCTAACCGAGCAGTCATTGAAAAAAATTGAAAACGATAGCATTCCTTTTTATAATTTTGTCACTTTCATATCACAATATTATGTTAAACCAATTTTTCTTGTCAATAGTCAAATGTATATTGTATAACAAAACAAATTTGTTACTATATTTTTTGATACACACTCGTAGCGATAAAATTAAATGTACAAGTTGAAAAAAAAATTAAACACGTAAAATAACTTTAGTGTGAAGATTCAATGATAATACATTGTACAGTGATTTTTTTCACGATAAACGTAAAATAAACGGAGATTTCTAAAAACGGCACAGTGAATACCAAGGTAATTTTTATAAGCTGAGTGGTCGTGTTATAATATTTATGTGTGACAAATTTCTAAAATGAAAAGTTAGTGTTCGCATAAGTATAAAATAAAATGTCGCGCCGCCAGCTCCATCAATTCTAATGTCCAACTTTAGCCGATGGACAAGTAACAAACGATCGAAAATAATGGCCAAAAGTGACAGGCCGAGCAATAAATTAATATTAGGTATTCCGTAAGCAGACATTATTACATGCGATAACATAACGTACATTTAGTGAACCGACAAAAAATATATTTAAGTACGTACATAAAAAGACAAGCGTTTAATTTTGGGAGAGAAAAAGCGCACAAGTTCTTAAATTAATTCAATAAATACATATTTTCTTCATATAATCTTATCAAATGCGATTTTGGAAATATCGACATGTAGATTAAGGTCGATATTGACCTCGTATCTACGTAAATACATAGAAAATCGACCTGTATTTACATGTCGATAGTTCTGTGATCGGTTTTGAAAAAAGCCCTTTTTATCAAGACAAAAGGAGAATTAATTAAATGCATAGTTACAAAATGAGCATTAGTTGGATAAATTAGCATTAGAACCTCATTTATGATTCGTAATCTGGACTACATAGAAAATTTTCAGTGGTAGATATTAAAAAATGTAATGTGTAAGAATTGAACTACTTAATTGTTTCAAATAGCATTGTCTTTTCAACAATGCTATATAAAAATTGAAATATGAAAATTACAAACTACATTACAAACTTACATCGCTAAATTACAAATAACAACATACAAATTAAAACTTGTGTAAAGATGCCTTAGAAAGTAAATCCTGTTGCAGAAATCGACTCCAATGTCCCGTAGATGTTCAGGATCTTTATAAGTCAAGTAGATCACTGCTTTTCTACTCATATTTTCATACTTTAAACTTCCAGTACACATGATATTATAAAATAGAGTCTTGGTTTCTACGTTCTGTTGAAATATAATGATGATGCGTAATATAATATGGCTTGGTTTGGCCACTATTGATACTCTCTGGTAATAGGTAGTTCGAATTCCTTCCAAAATTTATTGCCTACCTTCACCCATTCCATTCCGTTTTTGTCACCCGTTTTCCAACTCCAATTCAGTCTCGAAAACCCGCTCAGCGCAGCAACATTACTCTGACCTCGCAACATCCACCCTTCTCGTCAACTCCAATACCTGATCTTCCTTCGTTCTTTCCACCAAAATACACTCGTTATACTCGCCATCCATCTCCAAGCTTCCCAGAAACCAATTCCATAAACCCCCCTCGGTGAAAGTGAGTAAAAATGTGCTGCTGCCCCTCGTTTTGTGTCCCGCCGCGACAGTTCGACGTGGTGTTTCCAGAGTATTCCAGGATACTTCGCCCTTCCTGGTGGTCCTTCATCGTTATTTTCCTCCCTTGTTGAGTCCAGCTCTGGTAAGTCCTCTTCCATTTTCCGATCCTCGTTCGGACGAAGTTACCAGAGAGTTCTCATCGTAGCGGATCCATGGCTAGTTACTTCTTTTCTTCCAACTTCATCCGAAGTTTCTTGTTTTTTTTTCAACTTCGTGTCGACAATCCAAAAGGTTTAGTTGAAATGGCAAGAGGTACACAGCATATTTCTCAAAGATACTGACGATTGTGACCCGGACCACTCACTGTAGGTTGAACACCAAACATGCAATATAATCAGAGCTTGGCGTTCTAACTTAGAGTGAGTGGGCTTGGGGCAGTGAAGAAAGTAGAGATGAACTTCTTTACCAATCTTCTTTGATTAAACGACTTTCAAGAATTTATCTTCCAATTGAAGAAACTTGAAGTTTTCTCTTCTTGATACGAGAGGATATTATTTACATATGTATGCTAAAACTTAATCTACAGGATGCATTGCATTCGAATGAATTTGATGGAAATGGATGGTTGGAGTTGGATGACATGTTAAAAAGAATAATAAGGAAATTTTGGACTTCACAAAAGAATTGATATAATATTCAGGTATTTGATTTCAACGTCATGCGGCGCTCGATCCACCAGGCATGGTTTGTACATTTCTCAGACTAAAATATAAGTAAGCATGGTACAATATGTAGATACTCTTAGTACAACTTTGTCACAATATTTAATATTGTTAGGAGCTTTCGATAGTATCAAACTATTTAAATGTTTTGCATAAATTAAGACGTTATTTATCACAAAAGATAATGATTGGGTAACCCAATACAAAATATTAATGAGAGGAAATTACGTTACTTTCAGAGTGATTTTTTTAACCTTGAAAAACAAATTAAACATAAAGAAATTTAAGACATCTTTACATCAATATAATTCTTGTTTACAGTAGGTGCAGAATCAAAAATCTTGTTTCTTAAATTGTTGCCTTACTTCCAAAAGCTGGTGGGTTGCAGAAATTTTAACTAAATGAAATTAGCGATGGATTTTGTGTCTATTCACATTTTAGTCTGTAAAATGTTTGCAAGTTGTTCGATTTCAGTGAAGTACTTTTTTTAATATCGTGAGTACAAAACTTTTATTACTTTCGAAATCAAATACGATTACTTCATAAAACGTTTGAAGGACTTCCCGACTATTAACAGTAGGTAGAGCAACGATATATTACATTATGTAATGAACATTGATACCAGCTAAATATTAAAATACATAATTTG